>CAUYON010036142.1:0-16541 GCA_963573935.1 Arctocebus calabarensis
TTTTGGTTATTTCTTTTCTCCTGCTGGGTTTGGAGTTAGAATGTTCTTCTTTTTCCAGTTGTTTGAGATGTCCCATTAAGTTGTTAACTTCCTCTCTTTCTGTTCTCTTGAGGAAGGCTTGCAGTGCTATAAATTTCCCTCCTAGGACTCCCTTTACAGTATCCCAGAGATTTTGATAACTTGTGTCTTCATTGTCATTTTGTTCCAAAAATTTAGCGATTTCCTTATTAATCTCATCAATGGCCCATCTGTGTTTCAGCATAAGGTTATTTAGTTTCCATGTTTTTGTTTGAGTATCAAATTTCTGTTGTTGTTAAACGCAACTTTTATTCCCTGGTGGTCTGAGAAGATGCAAGGAATAATTTCTATTCTTTTAAATTTGCTGAGGTTAGATTTGTGACCTAAGATGTGATCAATTTTGAAATATGTTCCATGGGCTGATGAGGAAGAGATGGTATTTAAGGGCAACATGGTTTCATAAACGTACAGTGCTGCTTTTGGACCTGGACAGACCTTAGTTCTAATTCTGACTTTACCAATTTTAAGAAATTAACAAGTCATTAACTTCTCTAAACCTCAGTTTCCCCATCTGTAAATAGTAGGGTGTCCTAGCTAAGTGGATTGCTAGTAACAGGATAAGTAGGATTGCCAGCCCTGTGGGCATTTGTTTGCATAATTTTGTAATTTTGTTTCTGTTGATATTTTGTCATGTCACAGAAAGAACAAAATAAAAACATGGTGGAATTGCTTGTGTTCAGAAGCAACACAGTAAGATAGAAAGTGTTCTTTGTTCTCAAAAAGTAGCCATGTAAGTGTGGACAGATCAGTTTATGTGTTTTAATCTCTTTCCTAATGAATAAATGGAAAAATTAAACTGCATGTTTCTAAATACTTCAGATTTGAGGTGAAGAGAGCTTTTCTCAGTTGTCCTTTAATCCCAAAATATGTGTTAGGAACAATTGGCTTTGTGCCAATTCTTTTATTTAACCTTTTCTTTTCTTTTCTTTCTTTCTTTCTTTTTTTTTTTTTTTGCAGTTTTGGTCGGGGCCAGGTTTGAACCTGCCACCTCCAGTATATGGGGCCAGCGCCCTACCCCTTGAGCCATAGGCACCGCCCTATTTAACCTTTACAGTGACACTAAAATATTGGTATTTAGACATGATTATTATTCTTATTTTAGAGATAACACAAAGGAGGTGCCCAGCACAGTGTCTAGCATACAGGAAGCACTCAATGAACACAAGATGAATGTCTAAATAAAAGAAATTATCAGTCAAGTATGCTGTCTGCATATGGCCATGCAAATACAGTAGGGTAAGTAGAAATGAACAAGAGTGAAATGTACTGCACTAATAGATATAGAGGAAAAGGTCAAAGATATCTAGAGGTTATCCCAGACAACCCCTGGGATAAATCATAGAGCCATCCCCTAGGATTTTTATCTATAAGTATCATTTCTGTTTAATTTTTTATAAAACAAATTTTATAACATTATTTTATATAGAGAGTCTTATAGATGGAAAGGACCTCAGAGATTAGTTTCTTAAAGTCCTTCACTGTACAGATGAGAAAACTTAAGCCCAAGGAAGTGAAATTCCCCAAGCTCAAGCTAGACTCTGGGAAAACCAGGACTGAAATCTAGTTCCTAATTCCTTAGAATTTGCCTGCTTAGAAAAATTTTTCCCTGAAATATTTAGAAATTTCACAGAAGATGGTACTTTTTCTTAAAGTACAGTAAAATTTCTTCTACATTCAAATATTAGGACATTGATAAACATACTTGCCATCACTGCACCCTTTTGAAAGACAAAGAAAGGAGAACATGGGGTCAAGAGCATTCACAAGCAAATATTTTCTGTTTTCTGAATTGTAGGATATATGGTAGTAGGATACTGTGATTTGATGGAAACACTGTGGTGTTTGGAAATTAGCCAAGCTTATTTTCCCAACCCTTGGCAACCTGACAAATCTAATCCTCTGTGACATGTGCGCTTGTGCACACACACATGCATACACACACACAACCTTTTTTACATGTAGGACTGACTTACTTCTGAAGCATTTCCTTAAGAAATGCAATAGTAAAGTGACACAGTGTCTTTTGCTCACAGCATACTGTCTACAACACTAAACCCAAAGGAAGTTGCCCTGGAGAGCACATTTCTTTGTAAAGATGACAAAAATATTCAGGAGACCATTGTTTTCAAGTTGAACTTCCTTGTTGAATGGAATTCATTTCACAATCAAAAGAAAAAAGGGAAATCAAGACTTAATTCTTTTTTATTTATTTATTTATTTATTTATTATTAAATCATAGCTGTGTACATTAATGTAATCAAAGGGGTACAATGTACTGTGATTAATTAAATTAATTAATTTGCAATTAATTAATATACAATCTGAAATGTTTTCATCAACCTGTTTAGCCTACCCTTCATGGCATTTTCTTAGTTATTGTATGAAGACATTTGTATTCTGCATTTAGTAAGTTTCGCCTGTACCCTTCTAAGATGCACAGTAGGTGTGGCCCCACCAATTACCCTCCCTCCACCCCAACCTCCCCCCAAGACTTAATTCTTAATGAAGTAATAAAACTGCTGGAAAATATCCAAGGACAGAGACAGTTGTAAGAATCGTAAGTCTATATTAAAGCAGAAACACTGGAGTACTGAATTTACCTTGAATTCCTAACTGTTCATGCTCTTGAATCCTTCACTCTCTTATCTAGAAAACAAGCCCTAACCCTGAAACTGTGCTGGGACAAAACACAAGTTAACTCTTGGCAAGCAGTATCTGTTGTATATGTGTTAAAGCATTTTTGTACCAAAGTTTCCTGATTACATTGATTCAGCAAGTTTTGTTCTGCTAATGTTTCAAATTCTTTTAATTCTGAAGAATTTTCTCTGTCAAATTAATTATAATAGTTTTAATGTGACAGAAAGAAGCCACTTTAGTTGCTAAAAGCAGTGCTGATGTTTTAATTGTAAACAGCAACTATGACTAGATAAAACAGTAGCTTGCAACCCAGAATAAGCAGAACACCTTACATTGTAATATGAGGTCTGACAATTAAGTTTGCGAACTTATCACACAAAGCATACATTGGCAGCACTGTACAAACTACTCGATAAGGTTTCCTAACCTTGGCATATCTCAGTGGTGTTCGTGTCAGTATGTGGCAGTGTCTTGCTGTGGGGGCGTTCAGTATTGTTGCCTGTTTTTGTGTGCCGTAGCAGGAATGTTGGAGCTTGCATTAGAGCAATGAACACGCATTTGTAAATTACTTGTTCTACTTGTTAAGAGTGGAATGGAAGTCAAATCAAGGACATGTTAGTTCAAGTTGCTGGGGATAATGCCCTGAAGAAAATAGCAGTGTACAAATGGATTAAATGTTCTTCTGAGGGGACAGAAAGCATCACTGATGAAGAGTGGTCAGGACACCCAGTGATAAGTGGAACTGAGGAAAACATGGCAAAAATTCATCTAATTGTACATCAAAAAGAGTCGGCTGACTATGGGAAGCACAGAAGATCAAGTAGACACTACTAGAGACACGAGAAAATCTTAACTGAAAGTTTTGCCCAACAACTTGTGGCTATTGCACCATGAGAATGCACCAGCTCATATGGCACTGTGGAGGGGGAGTTTTCAAGTCAGTAAACAGATAACTATATGGGTACATCCTCCCTGCTCACCTGACCGGCCTCTAATGACTTCTTCCTTTTCCTGAAGATAAAGGAAATCTTGAAAGGAAGACATTTTGACAGCATTCAGACATCAAGGGTAATAGGACAACAGCTTTGATGGCCATCTCAGAGAAAGAGTTCCAAAATTGCCTTGAAGGGTAGATTAGGTCCTGGGGTCAGTGCATAGCTCCACCAGGGGAGTACTTTGAAGGTGACCATAGAGATATTCAGCCATGAAGTTGTTGCCTTTTTCCTAGGACAATTTCATGAACTTAATTTCAGATCTCATATAGAACATGCAAACATAAAATGCATTCACAAATTTTACAAACTAATACAACGATTAAGAGTGATATACGCTAATGTATTGTTCTATTCTATTTTAAAGCTGCTGATCATAACCGACTGAATGGGTTTCTAGACCCCCTGCCAGAACACAACCATAGTTTGAAAGACATGGTGGAAGAGGTTTTTATTAGAATGAGCAACATTTACTCCCTCTTTCTTTCTTTTTTTTTTTGGAATACAGAAAAGGAAATTTACTCTCATCCATTTAGAAAAAAATATTTATTTGGATTCAATGTTGTTATTATCACGTTAATCATTTTTTTTTTTTTTTGCAGTTTTTGTCTGGGGCTGGGTTTGAACCCACCACCAGCATATGGGGCCAGCACCCTACTCCTTTGAGCCACAAGCACTGCCCATGTTAATGATTTTTTACTGATAAGTTATAACTTCCTTTACTTTCTGGCTCTACATTGCACTAATACGACCTCTTATTCACAGTTTTATTTCTCTATGGGCAGTTAACACAGTATATCAATTAAATAAGGCTATATCTGTATAGGTATATAGGAATATGAAATCATTTACAATATGTCAGCATGGTGACCAAGTTCTCAACTGAGATGGAAGAGAAAATAAGATAATGCATTATTTTAATGTAGATGCTAATATTATCTTGACAATTCAGATGTATTTAACAAATATTTATTGTGTTTTAATATGAGCCAGGTACAGAAGATATAGCAGTTAATAAAAAAGGCAAAGTGATCTCATTTAAAAGTGGAATCTAAAAATGTTGAACTCATAAAAGTAGAGAGTAGAATGGAAGTTACCAGGGGCTGGGGAGTTGGTGTCTTGGACAGAAGTTGATTAAAGGATTTGACATTGAAATTAGACAGGAGGAGGAAGTTCAAGAGATCTATTGTACGTCACAGTGTACAAGAATATAGTTAATAACAATACTGTATTTTGAAAATTGCTAAGAGTAGATTTTAAGTGTTTCGCTGCAAAAAAAATGGCAAATCTGTGAGTTAGGATGTATGTTGATTTGTACACAAGGTATATATCTTTCAAAACATCATGTTATATATGTACTTTTGTATCAATTAAAAAAATAAAATAATACCAAGTCCCCACCATCAGAGAGCATTCATTCTGGTGGGACATTGAAACAATAAAAGAATATATAAAGGAATATACTGTATACTTTTAGTGTTTAAATCTACCAGCAGAGATTGAACCACACATTATATATGTGTTTATATATTAAATAATGAGTGGCAGCCATAGGAATGTTCCTTGCAGACCACCAACATAACTGACCGAGCACCCTGGTTCTGCTATGCTGTGAGCTCCATTGGTGCATTTGTGTGGAGGCCGCCTTGCACAGGATACGCCCAGCCAGTAGTCACTGGTGACACTAGCTAGAGGTCCCAGCCAGTAGCCATGACAGTGAGACAAAAGTAAACTATTTGGGGAAACACAAGACCTCTCTGAGGATGGGTGACTTCGTCTCAGGACCTGCCTCTCCGTGACCCCCAACAGCCTTGCTGAATCTTCCTGAGATGTCCCAGCACTCTTGAACACTTCCACACATTTCTGTTTGAGAGCTGCTGGCTCACCCAGCCTTCCTTTGCTCTCAATTTTCTCTGATTGATGCATTTCTTTTGAGTAAATTCTTGTACATTTAATACCATTTTGACATCTTCTCAGGGGAGCCAGACTAACATTTTATGTTAGAGAGTAATTAGTGCTATAAAGAAAAATAAGAGCCCAATAAGGGATTAGAAGTGTGCTCTTTTAAAAATAAGGGTGGTCAGGAAAGGGCTCAGGAGGAGGTGATATTTGAACCATATAGATATGTCCATCACTATGAAAGTTTTAAGGCCACTGTGATATAGAGTCCGTTATTTCACTTTCAAGAAACACAGGGTCTTTTCGAGTTCCCCAGGGCAAGTTTCAACTTGCTCAGTTCTCCGATACTGCTTGGGCGGGAGGGCTTCATTTCTTTCTACCCCGGGGACTTTAAATTTCTTGATTTTTGTGTATCTCGAAACTTTTGTAAAGACCCACATAATCGGGGAAAACTAGAGTAAAGTAAATAGCTTGAAATTATGTTACTGATTTGTGGTAGATCAGCATGCAAACTCCTTTCTTTGAAGCTTGGACTTTTAGATATAATTGCTTTTATGTATTATTTGGGAATAATGATAAATATAACAAGAGTATCTGTTTAGGTGACAATTCACACCAAACAACTCTGTATATGTAGAAAAACCTACTTCAAAGAACAAGTCTTCAGAAATCATAAAATATCACAATTAACTTTTGTATAGTCCAATTGTAGTTCCTTTTAGCCTATTTCACTCTGGAATTTCTTTTTCCCTCTGTTCTTTTATATTTATTTGGCTGGCGATACAGCTTCAGTACTGGATCTTCCAGGAGCAGTTTTAAATTAAGAAATGACATTGAGTTTACCTCTTTCCCTTGTAACTTTTGTCATTGCTATTTCTTAAAACATTTTTACTGCCTAAGTTGTTATTCAAATATGTTTTAAAATATTACACAACACAGAATAATAAGCACATTCTTATTTCATCCTGAACTGTAACCTCTTTGAAATACTTATTTTTCCCCCTCTCTCTTTGCCCACATACACTAAATTTTCCTGTTGAAATCACATTCCTTTGAGAAGCTAGGGGAAGTCTTTATCCTGGGTTGTAATCTAGTTTCTCCATTTGAGATATTTAAATAAGGACATCCACTTTTACTTAATAAGATTTTAAGTGAAGCCATTGAAATGCTTATACAGTTTTGTCACTTCTTAATTCTGGAAAGTTCACTTTTAAAAAAGCATCACAATTTTAACAATTCTTTGATGTACTTGCAAAGTGCTTTGATCAGTTAGTTTGAAATGGGTTCCCCCTGCTTATTCTTTTGGCAACAGCCTGGCACTTTTCCACTTTTCATAGAAAGTGAACTGCCCTTCTTCCTACAGAAGACTGTGGAAGGCAAAAGTATTTTTCATAAGAAAAGGGGCATTCAAAGTAATACTTTCCTAAGCTTAATAAAGGATAGTTGTGGCTGAAAAGCTACAATGATGTCATGTAAGTTGTATCTTGCATAAGCAATGGAGTGAGGAAATTCCTGAATTAATAACTGTGCTGGTACAGCTGTGCCCTCAGTTGAAAAGTTCAGGGTGTTCTTTTCATACTCATGACTGGACATTTTGCTCCATTTTAGCCTTTGCAAAAATAATTGGCTTCCATTCAGAAGCTGCTAAAACATTTATAAATAAGTCTATTTAGAAAGTGTAAAATGTTAAGTGGATTCAATAAATGGTCCTTTTGACTAAGTTTATTGCCAGTATTTGGTTTGATTTTTATAATAACCAAAAATTAGTTATTTTTAATTATCAATCCCTTTCAAATATTAAGAGATGGAAAATACTAGCTTTGAGAAATCCTTAAAAGAAGCAGAGTTAAAAGTAAAGGATGTTCTTTTTAGCCATACTCTAATTATTAGGGTAGCTCTGATTGTTAGGTAGAGGGCAGTTGGACAGCTGATCATCTGTCCTACCAATGAGAGAAGAGGAAAGTGGCTTAAAGAAAATAGGAGCTGAAGTTTCATGACCCAGAAGTTTGTTGAACAGTACAGAATGGAAATTGAGAGTTTTCTCTAAAGTTTTAAAAAGTAGAAAATGGTTTTGGTATGTTATTACACTAGATAATTTCTTTCAGCCTATGGTGGTTGTTAGTATCAAGGCTTTCTTTCCTTTTTCTTTCTTTTCTTTCTCAGGGAAAATTAGAGAAACAGGGAAACAGGGAAAATTAGAGAAACAGGGAAAATTACATAGATACAAAGAGTGTACAATGCTGAACAGAAATGAGCAGATCCAATCAGAGTACACTCTTGTGTTTCTCTAATTCAAAATTAAACATCGATGCAGCCCAGGCACAGTGGCTCACCCCTAAAATCCCAGCACTTTGGCAAGCTGAGACAAGAGGGTCGATTGAGGGAGTTCGAGACCAGCCTGGGTAACACAGTGAGACCCCATCTGTACAAAAACATTTTAAAGGTTAGCCAGGCATGGTGGCGCGTCCCTGTCTGCAATCCAACTACATGGGAGGCTGAGGCAGGAGGATTACTGGAGTCCAGGAGCTTCAGCTTGGGTGACAGAATGAGGTCCTGTCTCTTAAAAAATAAAGAATAAGTAAACATACATTTGCCTGTTTTATTTAGATTACTTTTACATTGCTTTGCACACAGTCTGAAGGTTTGGCTTTTTATAATTATGAGTTCCTGTATAACTTTGGATAGTAACTGTAAAATTGATTCAGTTTATAGTTTTACTTGCCCAATATTAGGATAATGAAGAGTTCTTTTTTTAAATAATATTTCGTCTAAATGTTATAAAATAGTTTAAGGCTGAATTATATTTTGAAAGAGAAGTTGCATACCATGAGTTCTTAGAGTATGTATTTCAGAGCCAGACTTCCCAAGTTCTTCCAATTATGAGCTAGGTTTATTTCAGATCACTTTAGTTCTCTAAGGCTCAGTGTTTGTGATATAAAATTGAGATTATTTGTGATTCCTTCTTTATAGAATTACTATGAAAATAAAATATTAAATAAATCAGTATAATTTATAAGGCAATGAGCAGAGTGCCTGACATTTAGTATTTCATCAACAAAAGTTATGTTCATTCCCTTATTTTTTCTTTTAATTTTCTTTCTCCTTTTCCTTATATTTCATGTATACAAAAGCAGATGGGGAAAAAAATGCCAATCTTTCTTTTTTTTTAAGGAGACTATCATATTTCTTCTTACTTTGAAAAATCTAACTGTTTTTCAGGTTAATGGAAAAACCCATTTAAAGTTCCTTTTGAATTCTGAATTGTGTAACAACTGGAGTGAAATTTTGGCATTTCCAAAAGTGTCAGCTGAACCGAATTAATGGACACTTTCAGGAAAGAAAGAAATACAACACTGAACAAAGGCTTTTTCTTTTCATTTTACCCAAACTTTGAAAAAGAAACACCTATGTTTCTCCCTTTTTAAAAAGGCTTTTGTGATACTGGGGAGTCCTGTTCTAGAGCTAACATATTTAATTGCTGGCCCCTTTCGGTGCTTGGCAGAATGGTTACACCAATCATGTAGTAGGAGTCTGGTGATGCTTGAAATAATTCAATAAAATTTGAGTGTCATTAAAGGCAGTGACTCATTTCATGATTCTAATAAAGAACTAACCCATTTCATAAAAAAATAAATTCTTTGTTTTTTTAGAGACAGAGTTTCACTTTGTCGCCCTTGGTAGAGTGCAGAGGTGTCACAACTCATAGCAACCTCCAACCCCTGGGCTTAGGTGATTCTCTTGGTTCAACCTCCAGAGCAGCTGGGACTACAGGCGTCTACCACAACGCCCAGCTATTTTTTTGTTGCAGTTTGGCTGGGGCTGGGTTTGAACCCACCATCCTCAGTATATGGGCCCAGCACCCTACTCACTGAGCAACAGGCGCTACCCTCATCAAAATATTTTTTAAGATTAAAATGAATTTAAAAAATTAGTATAATGGGAGCCTCTTAAGTTGAGCTTATTACAGAGGCCAACATTGTTATTTTAAAACAGGTAAACATTAAAACTAAAATTAAGATGTCTTAAAGACACATTTTAAATTATACACATCCTCAGCCATAATAGTATATACAAATGTAATATTTTGCCACTGTTACTTTTTAGGGTTTATGTTTGTTGTAAGAAAATTTAAAAAATTTTCCTACTTAACAAGTTCATAAGATGATTAAAACAATCCCTGATTCCTGCACTACATACATAGATTTTTCTGTATGTATATAATGTTGCTACTTGACATTTTCATTACTATGCACTGTCCTTCTTATCTTCTTAAATTAATTGGTAGACAGTTTCCTATGGAAGATAAGTTTCTTCTCCTCTATAAACATCTATCACATAACTCTTTTCTTTTCTTTTTTCTTTTGAGACAGAGTCTCAAGCGGTCGCCCTGGGTAGAGTGCTGTGGCATCCCAGCTCACAGCAACCTCAAACTCTTGGGCTTAAAGCGATTCTCTTGCCTCAGGCTTCCAAGTAGCTGGGACTATAGGCATCTGCCACAACACCTGGCTATATTTTGGTTGTTGTTGTCATTGTTGTTTGGCAGGCCCAGGCTGGATTCGAACCTGCCAGCTCAGTGTATGTGGCTGGTGCTTTAGCCGCGTAGGCTGAGCCTATCACACAACGCTTACCTGAATCAAAATGGGAGGAATTGCTTTTTCTACAAGTTCTACATGTTACATGCTTCCCTAATCATAATTTAAAAGATGTTTGTAACTTTATAATAGTTTAGGTTGAGTCTTTTATATCAATTTATTACATATATCAGTATAGATAGGTACTGTGTTGCTGTCAGATCCTTTTGTGCTCTTCTATTTCTTGTTTTAGTTTGTGTTTTAGAATGGGCACTCCCTAGTACTTGAGGATGTGAACAGAATGTTAAAGTTTAGCAAAGAGAGCTGCCAATTTGAATTCTACACTCTCCTGCTTTCTCTCACACACATATATATTTGTATGTACACTACTGTGTATTTTATTTGTTCTTAATCTTCTAAAAATGCATAAATCAAGTAGCACCAATCAGAGCACAGTATTGGGATTTGTGGAACATGAATTCAGAGCACGCCTTGGTCACCTTGGTCATTGCACTTGTAATAGCAGGATCTCCCTTGAGTCATTGTCTCTCAGTCTCCTCGATTTCATACTCAATGAATATAATAACCCAGCTGAACTCTGGAGAAAATCATTCAAAATAATCACCTAATGATTCAAAACAGGTTGAAAAATATAAAGCACCTTAGAGTTCTAAGACTGCCTGATGAACATATGTCCTGACACCAGAAAGGACACACCCAACCCTTTTCTCCATCAGTAACATCTGCACATCATCTTCTCATGATCGTCTCATCCTTTGGGAAACTCCGAATAAGTGTACATACCTTGCACTGTGTTTTGATTCTGAATTCTACTTTAAAAACGTCAACTTGGGTGAAGCATTTTAAGTAAAGCACAGGGGAAATCTTTCATTGTCAGTTGCTTTTCTGTCTGAACTTTCACAATAAAAAGTGTGTCTTGTTTAACCCAGGTGAAACCAAAAGTATGAATGAAGACAAGCGACTTATACGTTTCCTTAAAATAAGATTTCTAATTGTTTATTAGTATTTGATCTGAGACTGAAATTAGATGCCATGAAAGGAAAATTGCTAAATTGCCATTTAATTATTGGTACTAATGAAAAATGTTAAGTGGCTGTGACAGTAAGGAGAATGGCGGACAGCAATTTCTATAGGTAGAGCTTTCTGTGCACATGTGACTTTCTCTTCACAGGTCTTCTGATTCCGGTATGATGGCGTCCTCTGCAGGTTCCGTTGTTATCACTATAGGAATATGCTCAGATATCCATCCCTTTGGAGTCCTGTTAAAGGACCGTCTGCCAGAAAGGGGGTTGCTAAAGGCCATGAACCTAGGATCTGTTAGCAGTAGTAGCTCAAAATCTGGAACCTTGAATTTAACTATTTTCGATGCTTTTTCAAAACCTCCAAATGGGGTGGCAACTCTGTGGGAAGTGAAAAGAAAAAGAAATACCAATTAATATTCAAAGTTATTTGCCAGAAAATCGAAAGTCATTTAATTTATGATTTTATGGGCATACTTATAATCTAGGTATGGTTTTCTCTTTCTGACCTCTGGGGCAAGTATGTCCATTTAAGGGCTATGCTTTTATGATATAACAGCTAATGGTAACAATTTTGTGTAAAGCGTCTTTCTATGTGCGCTTAGTTTTGGATTGAAGCTACTCCTGTACCTTGTGCCTGAGCTCCGCACAGACATTTCTGCCTCTGCGCCTCTGCGACCAATGTTTCCACTGCCTTGTCTCTGTGCCTAACATCTCCGCTTGGGCGTGTCCCATGCTTCTTCACTTCTAACTTCCCTCCAGCTATCCCAGCCTACACTCCCTTAGCCAAATTCTGCTAGCATTGATTGTTTTATGTCAGTTCATTGATGCTTGAAACATATACAGTGTTTCGTATCATCAGCTTCTGTTTTTAAGAATATGTTTGACTTATCTATACATTTTAAACTCTTTGAGGGCAAGAGTGTCTTTTGCATCTTTCTAGCTCCACCTCCAAAACCTTGGCATCCTTTCATTTGTCATCTAAAATCACGTCCAACTTCCTTATCTTGGGATTCAAGGCCCCACATAACTTTCCATCTTGATTCGAATTCAGCATTTATTTTTGTGTTCGGTACCACAGTTCCAAGTTGAACAGTATGGTCGGTCTCAGATCTTAACATTCTAGCGAAAGAGACAGAAATGTTTTGTGTATGTTTACGTTTATTTCTCCAGGACAAACATTTCTCTAGATGTTGGTTTCTCTAAAACATGATAACAGTGATGACAGCTACGGTAGGCAGTGATGTAATAGCAAATGACTAACTCGATAGTTAACTTCAGATTGAATCATCAGGGAAGACTGCTCTGAAGAGGTGACATTTAGACTGCCATCTGAAGGTCGGAAGTTGGCCATATGCAGTGTGGCTAAAGCACATTAGCATTTCCAGTGTAGATAATAGCTAGCACAAGGGCCCTATGGCAGAAATACAGTTGACATATTCAGGAAAAGGAAGCTTCTGTTGCTAGACTAGTTGGAGAGGGTAGGGCAGAGGGGAGATGGGACAGAGAGGCAAGTTTTGTGGGGCCTTTTCAAGTAAGGAACATGGGTTTTCTTCTAAGTATGAAAGCAACCATTTGTAGGGTGTTAAGTAGTGGCGTACTGTAAATGAATTAATTCTTATAAAGATCATACTGGTTGCTGTCATTGTCTTAAGATTATAAGAAGACAGCAGGGGAAGGGGGGTTGGGGGGAAGACACTGCAACAATCGAAGGGAGAAACCACGGCTTTGGACTTCAGATGTGGTCTGAGAAGAAAAAAAGAAGTGGATGGTTTTAGGATGTGTCTTAGAAGTAGGGTCAACAGGATTTGCCGATAAATTGGAGTAAAATTATGAGAGAAATAGAGAAGTCAAGGACAGCTCTTAGGTTTATAGTTTTATCAACTGGCTGGTAGAAGACGGAGAAAAGAGCAGCCTTGAGCAGTGGGTGGAAGTATGATCTGGACGTCTCAGTGGAGCTGCCAACCACACAGGTGTTGCCCAGTTTACTTTCATGCACCCTCTCTTCCAGCAAACTGAATAACTGCTTGCTCTTCCCATTGTGTTTTCCTACCACATTGCTTTTACTTATATGTTTTTGCTCTCTCTCTCTCTGCTTGGACTACTCTGACCTTACCATATTTCCAAACCCCTTAAGTTCTAACTCACATTGAACTTTCTTCTGGAAGCTTTCTCTACCTCTCACAGCCAGAGGTTAGCTTTCCTCCCCTCATTTTCCATGGACTCCATTTTTGCCTTTCTGCAACCACATTTTCCTTCTTTCATTATGCCCATTGGTATGTTTACCTTATTTCTTACCAGACTGTACTCAAGAGGATTGGAATGTCTTTGGTGTATCTTTGTAACTCACTAAAATATACTTGTCTACTGAGTTATACCTAGATATTCATAAATATTTGGATGATGGGAACTGGTAAGACTGTATCACTCTCCAATATTGTGGAGAAGATTATTTAAAAGCCTGGAAAAGACAAACTTTTTTTTGGTATCTCAATCACTCTGCTATTTTCCTGGAATATCTTAATTTCTGTGTGCTTTATGTTAATTCACATGTTCAGTATACTGCAATGTTGATTCCATTACTTTCAAGTTGCTTCAGCTAATTCTTTTTCTCTCCATATTAGATTTTAGTCTGTAAACAGGAAAAATTCTATATTCAATTTCTTTTGTATCTTCCCATTGCATCTGTTTCAAGGGCCAGTCACCACTCTGTCCTTCCTGAGGTATTATGTCTAGGTTGAAGATGCAGAAGGGGACTTAATTTACTAGAAGGATCTGTGTAAGAAGCACACAGACTGCCAGAAGTGGAGTAAAAGGAACAGGATTTCAAGCTTCAGGCCTTACATCCTTACCTCAATCAATTTGGTAGGGGCTAAATATGTTTGCTACTGGAAATGATGAATGTTAGTACAGCCCATGAGAACTGTCAGTGAAAAGCATTTAATTTGTTTCAAAACATTTTCAGTAGCATGAGAAATGTTTTTTGCTGCTTTTATCTTACTATATAATTTAATGCTGGCTTCTTTAGGATATTATTATTGTCCACAGTGGAGAAAATAATTCCAAAAACTTCTGAAAACTTTATGAGGTTAGTTCAAGAACATTTAAAATTTTACACCCTGATTTGAAATTTTAGTTTCAAACTTCCAGAACAATAAAATCTTGTTTTAAAATAGTCCCCGGGTATTCGGTTCTTCATTGTACCTTTCAAACTGCAAAATTTGAAGTTTTATCATAATAGTAATAAATTCCTAAAATTCACTGGTATAAATTAGATTGGATTCCAAATTTGCTAAATTTATAGTTTTGGGACTTGTTTCTGCATATATGTAACAAAGTATCGAACTCTAGATTCTTATCTGCAGAATGTTTAACAGACACATACCCCTCAAGTTAGCCTCTGTATTTCTATATTCCACTTTTTTAATACTATGCCACATTTGTGCTAGTAGGTTTTTATGCATCCATCACCAGACAATGTCTTAGTTGAAATAAGGAAACCACATGGTAATTATGACCATCTGCTATTTTCCCAGCATGCACTGAGGGCAAATAAGTGGAAATGAAAGTCAAGATCTTTACTCTCAAGGAACGTGCAATGTATTAAAAAGATGGTAAAATTTTATTTTTCAATAGAAAAGCCATACTAAATTAGATAAAATAACTCTCCAGAATGCACCAGAAAAAAAATGTGTTAAATGTAAATGAGAGTCAACATGGAGAATATTCAAGCTTCCAGAGGAAGAAAGTGGAAAGGGTCCCAATCATGACATGTGATAGAAGATGACTTTCCTGAGATGGAGAAAGAGGAGCTTATAGAGCAAAAGCATCCAAATATGAGGGAAAGTCAATGAAAAAGAAAACAAAGATGTTATCTTGACATTAATGTCAGAAGTTTAATATTGTTTAGCATAATGAGCTATGCAGAGAGGGGTGGGGAAAGGAATGTATAATAGGAAGAAAAACCAGGTTGACATAATCTTTTCTAAAACATTAAATATCCAAAAAAATTATAGATGCATGCACTCAGATTGGTGTTTCCTTCCTCAAGAAGTTTCCTTCAAGAACTACTTGGAGACATACTCCAACTAACTGATAGCTGGATATTAATAACGAACTCAAACAAAGTCATAATATGAAAAAAATTGGGCTGATTATGATAATCGCTGGCTATGATGTCATATCACTGGGCATGATAATAAAAGCCACTTTAAAAATATGACCGTGGAAATTGAACACCAAGGTAAGCCACTATTCTTGGAAAAGATTTATCTAGTTTAGAATATTTATATGGCCAAAGATAAATGGTGGCATGCAGCTAAATTAATAAGTATTGATGGTGGGCAGGGCCCAGGGGTGAAGCAAAGAGGGTATATTTCTTATCCTCCCATGCATAGGTGAGAATCAGAAGTTATTGTTTTGTTCTTGACTTTATAATTGGAGAGATTGTTTCTTTATATGTTTGACTAACCTAAAATAATGAGTAGAAGATAAATAAGATTTCTCCCCTCCAGATTACCATGGGTGATGATAGTAAACAAAGTAGATTTTATAGAGCAGCAAACTAAAAAATAAAGTAGGATAATCTAAGAAATGAAGTTAGATTATCTAAGATAAATTACTGCACATAAGGAAGACATGATTCCCCTCTTCATTGTGTAAGATCTATTAACCATTCAATATATTAATATTTACTGAATGTCTCCTATGTGCCAGGTACTGTTTTAGACACTGCTATGGTCTGAATGTCCCCTAAAATTCCTGTGTTGAAACTTAATCCCCATCTCGGTAGGGAGGGAGAAAGATCTCAAAAATTTGGTGATCTAAAAGTCAAACAAAATTATTTCTTAGAAGAGAGAATGATGAACCTTGTCATCTATTGCTGGGATGTTAAGTAGACTGGTAACTGAAAATTCACCACAGGACATGGTAACACAGGAATTAACTCTTCAAGTGGAGTGGTGGGATGCAGTCATGATTGAAAATGAGTTCAGGAAAAGGCCAGTCTGAATATGAGTGAGACTCTGTCTTTACTAAAAATATAAAAAAATTATCTGGGTATGATGGCCCATGCTTGTTGTCCCAACTACTCAGGAGGCTGAGGCAGGGGGATCACTTGGGTGCAGGAGTTTGAGTTTGCAGTGAGACATGATGACACCACTGCATTCTAGCCTGGGGTGACAGAGCAAGACTCTGCCTTAAAAAAAAAAAAGAATGAGACATTAGGAAATAGAGACAACATACATAGACTGTCATTGAAGAAGAAAGAAAAAGGCAAGAAATTGGAAAGGAGCCTAGGGAAATGAGAAAGTTTTTATTTAAGA
>CAUYON010036144.1:0-24133 GCA_963573935.1 Arctocebus calabarensis
GTCCCATTAAGTTGTTAACTTCCTCTCTTTCCATTTTCTTGAGGAAGGCTTGCAGTGCTATAAATTTCCCTCTTAGGACTGCCTTTGCAGTATCCCAGAGGTTCTGATAATTTGTGTCTTCATTGTCATTTTGTTCCAAAAATGTGGTAATTTCCTTCTTAATCTTGTCTATGACCCAGCTATCCTTCAGCATAAGGTTATTTTCCTTCCATGTTTTTGTATGAGTATGCAGATTCCTGTTGTTATTGAGTTCAACTTTTATTCCATGGTGGTCGGAGAAGATGCAAGGAATAATTTCTATTCTTTTAAATTTGCTGAGGTTATACTTGTGACCTAAGATGTGATAGACTTTAGAGTATGTTCCATGGGCTGATGAGAAGAATGTGTATTCAATTTTATTAGGATGAAATGTTCTGTAGATGTGTGTTAAATCCAGTTGATGAATGGTTAGGTTTAAATCTAAAATTTCTTTATTTAGTTTCTTCTTTGAGGATCTATCCAACACTGCTATAGGGAGTATTAATATCTTCAAGTTCTATGGAGCTGGAGGAAATCAAGTTACTCATGTGTATTAGAGTTTTTCTTACAAATTGAGGCACATTCTGTTTGGGTGCATAAATATTAATAATTGAAATCTCATCATATTCAGTAGTACCTTTAACAGTTATGAAATGTCCATCTTTATCCTTCCTTACTTTGGTTGGTTTAAAGCCTATCGTATCTGCAAATAAGATTGCAACACCTGCGTTTTTTTCTGTTTTCCATTTGCCTGGAATATAGATGACCATCCCTTCACCTTGAGTCTAAATTTATCTTTTAAGGGAAGATGAGATTCTTGTGTACAGCTGATATGTGGCCTGACTTTTTGTATACAGTCAGTCAACCTATGCCTCTTTAGAGGACAATTTAAACCATTCGCATTAATTGAAAATATTCATAAATCTTTAGAAAGTCCAGTGGACATTTTTAATTCTTTCATCCCTGTGGAAGTTGAAATTTGATAAAAAGTTTCTGGGTGAGTTTACTTTTGTGATGGAGGGTTGCACTCGTCATTATGGAGTATAGGGCTGAGAATATCCTGGAGAGCTGGTTTAGTTATGGCAAATTTCTTCATTGTGTGAATGTTATTAAAGTATTTAATTTCTCCATCATAAATGAAACTCAGTTTAGCTGGGAACAGGATCCTGGTTTGAAAGTTATTTTGTTTTAGGAGATTAAAAGTCGATGACTATTATCTTCTAGTTGAAAGGTTTGGTCAGAGAGATCTACAGTTATTCTAATATTTCTCCCCTCGTAGGTAATGGATTTCTTACGTCTGGCTGCTTTCAGACTTTTTTCTTCATATTAATTTCAGTGAACTTAATTATTTCTGTGCCTGGGGGATGTCTTATTTGGGTTGAGTCGTGCTGGGGTTCTGAAACTGTCTGCTATCTGAATTTGAGACTCTCTTGGCTTGTCTGGAAAGTTCTCTTTCATAATCTCATAAAGAAGAGACTGTGCCTTGTGACGCCACTTAATCCTTTTCAGGTATCCCTATAAGGCTAATATTGGTTTTCTTTTAGTTATCCCAGACCTGTCTGAGAGAATGATCTGTTTTTGCCTTCCATTTCTCTTCTTCTTTGAAAGTTTGGGAGAGTTCAAAAGCACTGACTTCCATGTCAGAAATCCTTTCTTCTGCTTACTCCATTCTGTTACTGAGGGATTCTACTGCATATCTCAGATCTTTGAGGGGTGCAACTTCTTGTATCAATGTGTCTAAAGATCTTTGGTCATTTTCTCTTTGAATTCGTTGAATTCTTGAGACATCTTTTGGGTCATCTTTTGGTTTACTGCTTGAAATTCTAATTCCATCTTTTCCTCCATTCTGCTGATCTTATTTGCTATCCAGACTCTGAATTCAATTTCTGACATCTCAGCCATTTGCTTATGCAAGAGATCTCGTGCTGTATCTACCTTGTCATTCCTTGTTAATCTACTCTGATTATTCATATTGCCAGAGTTTTTCTGTTGATTCCACCTCATGATTATTTTTCACTGTTGCCTATGACTGTCCTCAGAGTTGAGGAGGTGTCTCTCCCAGATCAGACCCTGGCAGGATCAATCTGTTGTTGGTGAATCTGTGTAGCTCCTCTGGGACTGCCCCACCCAGGGAGTTCTGTCTGTGGGAGCAGCTCCAGAGTGTGGCACGCCCGATCAAGCAGCAGGGCGTGGGATGGTGCATGTAGTTCTGGGAGTGCCCCGCACCTGGTGACCTTTGCAAAGGGAGCCCACACCTCCAGCAGTGTCTGGCTGGGAGGAGGGCTCTGGAGGGAGGGCATGGGTTGCGCCGCCTCCTGAGTCCCTGGCCTGACGGGCAAGGCTGGTGCGGAGGCAGAGAGGGTAGTGGAGGACGTGGGTTGTGTAGCTCCCAGAGTTCCTGGCCCAGGCAGGCAGGCGGAGACCTGGCAGGTTCCCAACTGAGTCCCTGGCCGGTGTGGGTGGCAAGCAGAGGCCCGGCACAGGGGTCCCAGCGGAGTCTCTGGCTACAGCAGGGGGCGAGCTGAGGCCCGATGTGCTCCCTGGCCAAGGCTGGCAGCGAGATGAGGCCCAGCAGGGCACAGATCAGAGCCACACGGGTGTCCCAGCAGAGTTCCTGGCAGTGGCTGGCAGCGGGCCAAGGCCATGGGGGTGCCAGTCGGGGCCATGTGGAGGTCCCTGCAGAGTTCCTGCCCACTGTTGGTGGCGGGTCTCCAGCACGGATCATAGCCGGGTGGAGATCCCGGCAGAGTCCCTGGCCATAGAGCTCATGGGATCGAGGCCCAGGCCAGGCATAGATTGGCACTCCGCAGGACTTTGGCAGAGTTCCTGGCCACTGCAGCAGCAGGCCAAGGCCCTGCTGGGTGCCAATCAGGGCCATGTAGGTGTTTGGGGCAGATTCCCTGGCTCCAGTGGTTGGTGGGCTTTGCTCGGGCAGAGTTCCTGGCCTGAGGGCTGGTGGGGGCTCGGCGGGGCCCGAGTCTCCTACCTGCTGGGCGCCTGATCTAGCAGATATGGAGGGTGGGTGCTGCTCAAGTCTTCCTCCTTCAGTTTCAGTAGAAGTCAGGCTTCTGGTACATCAGGTAATGGGGGAAGGGTGTCCTGGAAGTTCAAAATGGTAGAAAACTATAGTTCACTTTTTCTGCCTGAAGCTTGGTTTCTTGGAGTTGCGGCTTGCCTCAGCCGAGGTGACCTGCATTTATCACTTCTCTCTCTCGGCTGGGCTCCCAGTCTTCAGCTCAATTGGGCAGTTTCTGGAGGTTATCTTTCCTTTTGGATAGGAGCCTTTGTCGGAAGCTTCTTCCAGTTGGCTATCTTGCCCCTCCCCCATAGGTGGAATTTTTAAATTTTCATTTCAGATTGCCACTAGCATATATGAGGTCTAACAATTAAGTTTATGAATACTTCCTAGAGGAAATGCTATATACCTCATAGTGGAAAATCACTATGGTCACCTTCGAAGTGCTCTCCTTGGGTGCACCAATGCCAGTACCTAGTTCAGCTTTCAAAGAAATTTTGGAACTCTTTTTCTGTAATGATCATAAGAGCTCTCATTCTATGAGTTCTGACAGTTAAGTTCATGAACTTGCCACTATGTACTTACATTGTTTGGCAACACAGTTTGGTACAAATTTGCTAAGGTTTTCATAATCTTGTTGTATCAGTGTCTCACAGCCATGTTCATGCAATGTGTGGCAGTGTCTTGCTGAGTGACATTTACTCCTGTTCTTATGTTTTGGTGTCCCGTACAATGACAGCTCTGGTGGTTATTCCAGAAAAAGAATTCCAAAATTGCTTTGTAGGGTGAACAAGGTGCTGGTGTTGGTGCATAACTTCGTAAGGGGAGTACTTTAAAGGTGACCATAGTAATTTTCTGCAAGGAGGTATGTAACACTTTTTGTAGAATGAGTTCACAAACTTAATTGTTAGACTTTGTATTAAAGTAGAGTTGATTTTTTTGTTGTTGTTTTTAATATATTGATCCTGTGACTTCTAGAGTGAGAAGGTAAACTTATTGTTAGACCTTATATTAAAGTATGGTTGATTTTTTTATATATTGGTCCTGTAACTTAGCTAAGCTTCTTTGCTGGGTCTAGTGGGCTTCATTGTTGATTTCTGAGGATTTTCTACTTTAAATATCAGGTATCATCCTTGAAAATGATATCCCTAGAAGTCCATATTACTCTTACTCAAGTGATGTTACCAAAGCTTAAAACATTTTTGAAATTCCCTTTTTAAAATTTGTTAGACAAATTACCAAGCACATAAGAAAATATATTTTTATTATTTATTAGTGGATATCTTGCTTTAATTCCTCTTTCTTCCATTTTATCCTAATAGCTTAGGCCTGTACTGAGAATATGCTATTTTTAATATATCTGATAGACATTAAAGAATAGAAATTTAGGTAGTTCAATATCTAAATCTGAAGTGAAGGAAAAGGCTGTGGATGGAAGTTTAAGTTTGTGAATTGTCAGGTTATATTTAAAGTCATGGGATCGAACATGATTATCTAAAGAGATTAACCAGAGGTCCAACAATTCTCAGAAGAAAAATATATTAGAACTGCAAAAGGTTTGGGAAGTGTTTTGAGGTCAGAAATCTAAGGGGACCCTGCGGGACTCATGTTAAGAATAACACTGATTCAAAGTATTGATTGCTTTGTGAGCCACCTACTGCATGAAATGTTTTAAGTTAGTTTTTAGTTCCTTTGTTTTAAAGAATATACATGTGTTTCACAAGAAATTGACCTTCATAAGGCCAGTGATGCCCTCACTACTTTTTTTTCTAAATCATTTGAACAATTATTACTTAGCATGTATTTTTTTTCTCTTGAGTACCATAATAATGATTTTTAATCATTAAACATTCTAGTGATTATTTTATGCTATTATTACATTATGGTAATATATCCAGTTTGGTATATTATTCTGATCCGTTATCTACATTGCAAATAATATTGACTTCATGAGAGTTATACCAAATATCTGCTTTTCTTTCCTTCTTAGGCAAATACTGTGGTCTGGGGTTACGAATGAACCATTCAGTTGAATCAAAAAGCAATGAAATCACTGTGCTGTTCATGAGTGGAATCCATATCTCTGGACGAGGATTTTTGGCCTCATACTCAGTTATAAATAAACAAGGTAATTTTCATCTTATGCAATGTTTCCCACATTTTGCAATTTCTAACAATAAAAATTTTCTTTAAGTACCTATTATCTGAAATTGAAATAGAGCAGAAAGACTGAATAGTTAATAACACATATATAAATTTGATAAAATTAGGGCAGTTTCAGAATTCCAAAAATAAAGTGGATTCACTTTTATATAAAGTCCATATATTAATTATATTAATACTTCCGTTTCCTAGAGGAAATGCTGATTTTTCACTTTTATAAAATTAGAACTGGAACTATAATAGCTTTTTAAAAACTTAAGAATTAATGAAATGTATCATATCAATTTAAAGCTTTATTATCACAGTTTACCATTTTATGCTTCTGTGTTAAAGACCATATTATCATTCTTTTCAAGGAATAGTTTCATATATCACCAGGAGTGCCCTGGTTAGTGCTGAGATAATACCAAATAAACAGGGGTTGTTTTCTGAATTGCTAATGTTTAGAGTTTGAAGGAGGAAAACAAACTAAAAGTAATGCTGTTAATGAGAATGAAATCAAAAGTTTACCTGAATCTCCAAGGTAAAGTGTAAGACCTGTATGAAATCCCTCACATATTTTGGCTGCTATGGCATGCATTCTTCTGATCTCTGCTATTTGGAATACTATGGTAAGAAAGTTAAGGAAGTGTTGCTATTATAAATATATATATAAATATAAATATATATATATATATAAACAGTATTTACATTAGAAAATAGGTAATTCTTTTAATATTCAATAATGAATTAACTAAGTTGACCATTTAAAATTGAAAACTGGCTTTTATTTTGTATTATATAAATGCGAAAATTACCAAGAATTTTCCGTGTACGAGGATCTTGAGCACTGAGAATGACTGAGGGCAAACCAAGCTGTTCCTCATCAGCTGTGGGAGGTTTGAGGTAAACACTATGGTAAAAGTTTCACGTAGAAGGCGATGTGAGAACTGTTCTGTGTAAAAAGGAATCTGCTTTCACTTATTAGTTTACAAACTATAGAACAAGGTGTGAAGGCTAATAAAATTCCTTGGAATGAGAAAGTGTACTCATTTGGATGGAATAATGGAAAGAAAAGAACTGGAAACATTATGCTAAATGAGCAATTCGTATTTTTGACAGAGCTGGGAAAACTAAGTCAGTGTGATGTTGTGGGAAGGATACTGGGGAGTGCTGGAATCAAAACCCGTCTCAGATGCATGCTAGCCTAGTGACTGCTGGCCAGTCTTACTTCCCTGAGTTGTGTATGTGAGTGAGTTGGTTGTGAGGACTGAATCTAATAATACTTGTGTGGTGTCTGTAGGCACATGGCATAGCAGACACACATGAGGATGGCTTTTCCCCTTCAACTACTGTATATACATGCATATATTTCCCTACCACCAAAAGGATAATGTAAAAAACTCAAGTGATGTGATGATGGATTACCGTTTTTTCAGTTTTACTTCTTAAAAATCTTGGGCTGATAGGTGAGAGGATAGAAAATAATTAATTTGCTTCTTACTCTCCTTAAGTTTCTTAATATTAAAATAAAGATAAATTTTTATTTTGATTTTATATTTGCTCTATTCTCTCTTTGTTGTTGATAGATTTGAAGGTTTCTGGAAAGTATTCTCTCTTTAAAAAAAGGTTCTTACATTCAGTATTTAAATTATGGGGCTTTTTGACCCATGGAAACCTGAATGTCCTGTATTAAGTTACTTAAGAATTGACAGTGATCTCAGGTAACAGAGTCAGTATGTTCTTCTAAACCTCTGTTCCAAATTTTAAAAGGCTGTATCACTATTTCAGATGAATTTTCTCTTCCATGGATGGGTTTTGAAATATCCACCTTAATTAGGAACTTTTTGATAGCAACACTTTTCAAAGTCATAATCATCTTGGGAAATCCTCGTTTCATAGCCATCTCCTGAAGTCTTACTTTCACAGTTGTTTTATTTGAACTAGAGTGAATTGGTTAAACTATATCCAGGTAAACACTGATGGCCGGTTGCCTTTGGTAAAGATCCTCAATGTGTTCCATCCAGGAACAGGTAGCTACGTTTAGCTACCACAATGAATTACATAAATATTTTCAAGGAACATAAGTACATGTTGCAGCTTAGAAATCTAGTTGAAGACATAGAGTATATGGGAATGAAAAGATTGTGAAAAATCTTGTTTCAATAGCTACTTCATTTGTTAACATCTCATTCAGATTTGTTAATGTTAGAGTACATTATTGATTTCTCTATTAGTGATAGAGTCATGTTTTGGGGTAACAGACTAATTTTTATTATCTTATGTAAGAGCCCATTGCAAAATTACACATAAATATGTAATGCTACTGACATTTTATTCTATAAAGTAGGTTTAAAACATAACATTTAACATTAGACTTAAAAAGTAAAATGAGTGATGAGTAGACTAAATTCCTGGTTTTGAATCTGTATTCAGTGATGGTCAAGTTTCTAGGAAGTTGTATTCAGTGATGGTCAAGTTTTTAGGAAAAGCTCAGCATTTCTAGGACAATTCTGGACGATGATTTTTTTTAGTTGTTCTAGTTATAGACTAATGAAATCAGAAGTTGTTCTAGTTATAGAATAATTAAATCTACATTTGCATGAAAGTTTCAAGTCTTTCAAGACAGCACTTATTTGTGTGCATTGTAACTGGGGAGGATGTGTGAATGCATGATTGGAAAGTGGTAATCCTGGTTTTCTTTTTGGCGAAGACTAAATCACTTAAAAGGAAATGGTAAGCTTCATTACTTTAGATTTCACCAATTTAATATTTTGTAAAGTTCAATCTACAGTTCACCTTCATTTTTTGGAGAAAAACAGTAAATGGTTGAAAACTTCGTGTGACATAAAATGACCCAATGTGTGATAGATTATTAGTGTACTTTCTAATTAGAATTCATAAACAACTTATTCCTTGCCTGATGCCCTTTGGAATCTAATGACAGTTGCTTAAGACTTATGAAAAGCTGAGGCTGAAAAATATTCCCGTTTGACAGGGTTATTTTTGCTAAGTGATGGATTATCTTCAGAATTAACACCAATAGTATAATAATTTCTGATTGCTACATTTTTTGACAGTATTTTTGGCAAATATTTTCTGTCTTCCATCTTATATCAGATTACATAATTTATAAATGAATAAATTTATTTATAAATTTTATTATTCATAAATTTATAAGTAAAACATAGGACTGAATAGAGAATTCCCTAATAGACTCCAAATTTCAATAACTGGTAATTTTTTTTCTTTATGAAATGTCTTTGGTTTTGAAAATAAAGTACAAATTTCTTAGTTTGCTGTCTGAATAACTATATGGTAATTTTATAAAATATCTTTTGTTTTGAGTAGTACAGATTAGCTAGATTTCTATTTGTACTGTTTCTATTGTGTTCTAAGTTTTTGTTATTTTATCTAGCAAACATTTAAAAATGCGCATACCATTAAACTAATCTTAGTAATATTTTATTGATCTTAGTAAGGATTTATTTTCATTGGTCTCTTTAGATATGCCCTTATTTACACACAGATGTGAAGGAATTTTGGTGTGAGGAAGGCAAAGGCTTGACACAGAGTCTGTGCCAGGGGACTGAGGAGCTCAGGGAAGAGTCCTCTCCAGCAAACCTCAGGTCCATCCATATTTATTATCATAAAACAGGAAGAAGTAGATAAAAACTGTTTATCATTCACCAGCACTGATAAGGGAGGATGTGGAGATGATCATATAGGATGATCTCCACCTTTTTTTTTCTACAAAATCTCTGACCTTGAGTACAATCTTTGCCTCCAGAGTCAAGAGACCTATGGAAGCGACAGAATCTTCATTGCCACACCTCACACGTACATTCTCTCTTGGAGGTCAGTTTTCTGTCCTCCTGCATGTACACAATCACACGTCATTCTCGTGACTCTTTGGTCTCTCACAGCAGAAAGCACGCCTGTGCTCAAGGTCAGGGAACAATTGTCCCTACGCAAATGGATATGTGTAATGTTTGTGTGTGTGATAGAATTAACATACAGAAAAATATTTGTATTTGTGCCAGTTTGTCAAACTAAGGTGCTAATGAGCAAAGTGTTGCCAATCTTGTAGAGAAAGAGAATTTAAAACAGAATTAGTTTTTAGTCTGTTAAGATGGTGAAACTTAACTTCTTAACTTAACTGAAAGAGGCAATTCAGCTTCTAGGATAGCTTATTCTAAGCCGATATATGAACAACCTGAAGAGCACTTTAATGATTTTAGCATTTTCTTGACTTTAATTTTTTTTACATCAGGAGTGCTGTGAAGGGACAAAATGATGTGTTTGTGCTTTCTTGTGCTATACATGGGCTATATCCTTCACCACTGATAAATACTGATGTGTTTGATAGTGTCCTAGGTACCGTGTAGATACTATGTATTTATTTTTTATTATATGTAAATTTAGTTATAGAAAGCATTTGAATTGAGATAGTTAACAATATGTAGTTTATAACCTATCTGACCAGTTGGTTTGTTGCTTAGGCAACTGAGCCATGCCTACATTACCCTTAAGAAGGCATTAGTTATTTTCATCTGAGAAAATTTTCCCTGAGCTTGTACCGTGGACCCTGTTTCCATAGATGCCATTGTAGTATTTCTTAGAGGAATGTAAGATTTGTAAAAAGAGAGGAAAGATAAAATGCTTAGTATAGTATTTGGTACTTAATAAATGTTAGTTAACTCTGAATCACAATAAATTATGTGGTGCTATGTGTGTAAATTTTTTTGAACAAAAATGCAAATGGCAGACAGAAGTCAATACCAAATTCCTAGCATTGGAAATAAGGAATTAGTCCTAAGATTACACAATAATACAGGTAGGAGAAGTTAGCAGCAAGAACAGGCATATCCTACAGCCAGTAGCACGTGAACAAAGTAGTTGTCCACATGCTTACAAGGCAAGGTTACTGCCAAGGTGTGAATTATGAAAGCAAGACTGTATTCCTAAAGGTTCTAGGAAATCGGGTACCTAAAGAATTTTGGGGCAAACAAAGGAGAGAATTGCAGTATACATTTTCTTGATTCCTTTTGGGTTAGATTATACTGTTGAGACTAATGATACAGTAAGTGCTTCCTCTCTTCTGGGTTATATAAGAAAAAGGGAGAATGTCAGGCTGCCTCAGCAGGATCCTTGAGAGCATTCTGCTTACTAATGCCCTCACTCTTTCTTGTCCCCAGCACCCAGATGAAGCATTTTTGTAGTAACATGTATGTTTTCTTCTTCTGTATATATTAAATGTTTGCCCGACTTCATCTCTTACTTTCTCCTTTCATTCTGGCCTCAGACATGCCATGCACATTGCCACCCAGGGCCTTTCTTTGATGCTCACTGTCTGTTCTCAGATCCACATAGCTCATGCCTCACTCACTCTCTTGCTGATTTTAGAGTTTTATTCAAATGCCATGTTTACTGTGAGGGCTAACTCGACCACTCTACTTAAAATTGCCACTCCCTAGCCTTTCTGACTTTCTTGCTCTCTGTATTTTCTAAAGCACTCATTATCTTCTGACACACTACATATTGTTGTTAACTAATACTACGTATTATCTGTTTTCTCTTACTTGGCATTGGAGGCACCTTCCTCAAATGCAGTTTTTATCTGGTTCTTTGTTTTGTCTCTGATGCCTAGAGTAACACCTGGTCATAATTGATGTTTACTAAATATTTGCTAAATGAATAAATGAATGAACTGCCGACCTGGCTCTTTACTAGGCTTTATTTCATGCATCAATGCAGATGTGTAGCATATGAAAGTAAATTGTTTCTTCCAGGACAACTTCTTTTTATTTTTAAATTTTTTATGGCAGTTTTATTGACATATAATGCATATGCCATACAGTTCTCCTAAAGTACACAATTCATTAATTTTCTCTTATACTGGGAGTCATGCAATCGTCATTGCAGTCTATTTTAGAACACTTTCATCACCCCGCTCCAAAAAAGAACTCTACAGTTACTCCACATTTTTCACCTCCTGATCTCCAGTCCTAGATGACCATTAGTCTACTTTTTATCTCTATGGATTTGCCTCTTCTGTACATTTCATATGAGTAGTTCACATAGCATCTGGTATTTTGTGACTGGCTTCTTTCACTTAGCATGTTTTCAGATTTCATTCATGTTGTGGCACATTTCTTTTATGGCCAGATAATACTCAAGCACATGAGTATACCACATTTTGTGTATCCATTCATCAACTCACAGACATTTGTGTGCACATGTTTGTATAAATGTTTGTGGGAGGTATGTTCTCAATTCTTTTAGATATAACCTACCAGTAGAATGTCTGGGTCATCTGCTAACTTTAAGTTAAAAAGTATTTAACTTTTTAAGAAGCTACCACAGTTTTTCAAAATAGCTGGACTGTTTTACAATTCCACTAGCAGTATCTGAGGGTTTCACATTCCCCATATTCTTGCCAATGCTTGTACTATCTTTTTGATACTCATCACCCTAGTGGGTGTACAGTGGTATCTCATTATGATTTTTGATTTGCATTTCTCTTATGGATAAATGGTGTTGAGCATTGTTTTATGTGTTCATTGGCCGTTTATATATCTTCTATGTGTGTCAGATCTTTTGCCCGTTTTTTAGTTAATATGTCTTTTTAATGTCATACCATAATGTTTTATGAGGATACTAGACCCTTATGGGATATATGATTTGAAAATATATTCTCCCATTCTGTGGCCTTTCTTTTTCATTTTTTTTAACTTAAAAATTAAACTTTTTTGTCTTTTGTTAATTGAGATATAATTCACGTACCACAAAATTCTCCCTTAGTTATACAGTTCAGTAGTTTTTAGTATACTTACACGGTTGTGATGAAAGTAGTCAGCACTATCATTGAACCTGTTGTCATTCCCCTTTTTTCCCTCCCCTCAGCCCCTGGCAACCACAACTTGACTTTCTGTCTCTGGATTTGCCTGTTCTGGGCATTTCATGTACATGGAATCAAGTTTGTAGTCTTTTGCGTTTGGCTGCTTTCATTTAGCATAATGTTTTCAAGGTCTGGCCATCTTGTTGCATGTGTAAGTACTTCATTCCTATTTCTTTCATTCTTTTTTTAGTTTCAAAATATTATGAAGCAGAAACGTTTGGGCTATATGTGTTACTTTTGTACAGTTTGAGTCAAAGTTATAAGGATGCCCCTTACCCATAGTGATTTTATTAAAAGTTTAATTGCATATATGTACATATGTATATGCCTTTACAAAGATAGATTTGAATCTTAGCCAATGTTCATTAAAGGAAATACTAAATTTCAGTGAGAAGTTAGTGAAAATAATATTAATGTACCAGTAATTAACTTTGAAATTATATGGTACTTGAAAATAAATTTATTGCCCTTTTAAAGTTTCAAAAACAGAACATTTTCCATTATGACTTCTCTGCACTTAGCTTTCCTGTAACTGTATAAAGAATGTTTCACTTATCTGACATTAGCAGTGATCCCCGTGTTCCATATAAACGAATTTTCAAGGTGACTCAAGGACCAACACTTTTATGGTAATTATATTGCCATTTTTCTCTCCTTATTAAACAGATTCCTGAAAGTGATTTTTAACCCTTTTCAGGGTCATCATGATCAAATGTATTTTCAGTCTAGCCTCACCCTTTATACTTCAACTCTAAATTACTATTAACTGTTAATTACTATTTCAGTTAATTTAATGGATCTTTCTGATTTAGTTAATGACTCCTACCAATCATTTCCTTTATGATGTTATCTTCATTCATTCATTTATACAAATATTTATTAGATACTGCATGCCAGGCGCTGTTCTAGGCACCAGTGATACAGTACTCATAGGCAAGCACGTTACTGTTACCTAATCATTTTATAAATTTCAAATTGCAGGGTGCACCAGAGAGAAATAGTTACAAAGCAGCAAGCTAGATAAATGTGAATCTTTAGGAGGTTTTTTGCTCTGCGTGCTTTTTTAAATATCATGATAAAATATACATAAGTATAATTTACCATCTCAACCATTTATAAGTGTAGTTCTGTGGTATTAAATGTATTCCACATTTGCTATTGTAATGGCTACCACCAGTCTGTCTCCAGAACTTTTTCATTGCCTACTGAAACTGTACCCAAAAAACACTAACTCCTTTAGCCACCTCTGTATGTTCATTTAGTTTTCCCTAATTAGTAATAGGAGGCACACTCTGTATTCTAAAACTGGAGCATCACTTACCCTTGTGTCCATGCTCTCACATCTGAGGAAAGAGTAGGATAGTCATTTTGAAATAATTTTGTGGTATAAATAATTTAGAGCATGTCAGCTTGTTTTCCTTTAGTAAAATTTTAATACCTTTTTTTTTTGCAGTTTTTGGCCAGGGCTGGGCTCGAATCTGCCACCTCTGGCATATGGGGCCAGCACCCTACTCCTTTGAGCCATAGGCACTGCCCTAAAATTCTAATACCTTTTATTTTAAAAAATAATCTTTTTCTCTACTACTGACTGTTGGTAGGAATATAAGTTGGCAAAGCTTTGTATTCCATTTATTTGTGCCTGAGTCTGATTTTTGCAAACTACTTAGACCTTTTTTTCCTTTTCTCTTTTTGTTGAGACATGGTCTCATTCTGTTGGCCAAGGCTAGAGTGCAGTGGTATCCTCATAGCTCACTGCAGCCTCTAACTCCTGGGCTCTGGTGATCCTCCTGCCTCAGCCTCCCAAATAGCTAGAACTATAAGGCCCACACTACCATGCCTAGCTAATTTTTCTATTTCTTGTGGAGACAGGGTCTCATTCTTGCTCAGGCTTATCTCAAGCTCCTAGCCTCCATTAAACCTTCCCTCTTGGTCTCCCAAAGCTCTGGGATTACGAGCATGAGGCACTGTACATGACAACCCTCTTTCTTGATAGTGTCCTTTGAAATACAATTTTTAATTTTGATGAACTTCAGTTCATCTACTTGTAGTTTTTTCCTTGTACTTTTGATGTCATATTTAAGAAGCTACTACAGGGCTTAGCACCTGTAACTCACTGGTTAGAGCGCTGGACATACGCATCAGAGCTGGCAGGTTCAAACCTGGCCTAGATCTGCTAAACAACGACAACTGCAACAAAAAAAAAATAGCTGGGCCTTGTGGTGGGCACCTGTAGTCCCAGATACTCGGATGGCTGAAGCAGGAGAATTGCTTAAGCCCAAGAGCTTGAGGTTGCTGTGAGCTGTGACTCTACAGCACTCTACTGAGGTCAACATACTGAGACTCTGTCTCAAAAAAAAAAAAAAGAAAAAGAAAGAAAGAAACTACTACAGGTAGTAGTAATGACTTACCCGAATAATATCTTCTAAAAGTTTTATAGTTTTAGCTCTTACATTTAGATACAGTTTGAGTTAATTTTTCTATGCAATGTAAGGTAAGGGTTCAATTTCATTCATTTGTCTAAAGATAACCACTTGTCTCAGAATCATTTGTTAAAAGACTGTTCTTCCCCTCCGTTGAATTGTGTTGGCACTTTTGTTGAAAATCAATTGAGTGTGTATTTCTAGACTCCCAGTTCTATTTCATTGATTATAACTTATTATACATTGGTCTCTATTGTTCTCTATTGGTCTTATTATACATGAGACGTCTCTAAGAGAGATGGCTTCTTTTGAGCTGTTTTCATCTTGCCCAGGCTGAGTTCTAATATATAAGTTTGGAGCATAGTAGTAATGGCAGTTTTCTGAAAGGTTGTTTATTGGGGTAAAAAAATTCTCAAGAGAGACACATTTTAAAGTTGATTAATTCCCTGCTTTATTTGATGGGTTTTTTTCTTTTCTATTCTTTTTTTTTTTTCTGCCTTTGTGGTGGTCATGAACCTTAAAACCTCAAAGCATGTATTCGTGAATTTCTTTCTTTGTCTTGAGTCTTCTTGGCTTTCCTTATAGCTATCCATTCTGAATTCTTAATTTCCTAAAGAGCTCTTTTGAGACCCCATAGAATTTGAAAGCAAGGTCAGGGAGTTGCACATTTGCATGGCATAATGTGAAGTTTCAGCACTGCGTGGACTTATAACTAAGGCCCTGTTCTGATCTAATATATCCATAGTTAACCAGTTTTCTGGCATGTGGCCTGCAGGTAATGGGGCCAGCTGGCAGTCATCATGGGGTTTGAATGCCATTCTGGACCACACACTACCTTTCTATCCCAGGCCATTCAATCTTAGAAGTTCAACTTGTAATCTTCGAATTTGGAAATTCTTTTGGTAGAGCAGGAAAGTGGAAAATTGATTCTCATTGATGCTGTGCAAAGATTGACAGGAATAATCAGAGTATAGTAATTCACTTTATCCCCTTTTCCCAGTTGGTCAGGTAGGGGTAGTGAATCTCTTTTCAGACATGTATCCTCTTAAACTCTTAAAACTTAATCATCATTTAAATGCCTATGGTGTATAGATGCTAATCTCCACAGTTGTTACCAAAATGCCACTTTCCTATTAGTATAACACAATTATCATACTTTCTTTCAAGACATAGTTCATTTGGATAATAAACACAAAACTTCTTCATAATTGTAACTAGAGTGATTATCCTGTGCTTGCTGTGATAGCAATTAATAAATATTTACATACCATCAGCGATCTCAGAAGTATGCTGTCTGCTATCACCATTAGTATATTGGCCACCCTTGACACACCTTCTTTAGCCAAGAATTTATATGTGAAATCACTTATTTTTGTGATTGTCTTCAGTTGTCTTCCAGTTTTTCCTCTCTAAAGGTTAGTAAATAATTGGACTTAGCCAGACATATTAACAATCAGAAACTGGCTTGGCGCCTGTGGCTCAACGAGCTAAGGCACCAGCCATGTACACCTGAGCTGGTGGGTTCAAATCCAGCCTGAGCCCACCAAACAACAATGACGGCTGCAACCAAAAAATGGCCGGGCGTTGTGGCGGGTGCCTGTAGTCCCAGCTACTTGGGAGGCAGAGACAGGAGACTTTCTTGAGCCCAGGAATTGGAGGTTGCTGTGAGCTTTGATGCCACAGCACTCTATCCAGGGTGACAACTTGAAGCTCTGTCTCAAAAAAAAAAAAAAAAAAATCAGAAACTTGGGGCAGCTCCTGTGGCTCAGTGAATAGGGCACCGGCCCCATATACCAGGCCCTGGCCAAACTGCAACAACAAAAAAAAATGAGCCGAATGTTGTGGCGGGCGCCTGTGGTCCCAGCTACTCGGGAGGCTGAGGCAAGAGAATCACCTAAGCCCAAGAGCTGGAGGTTTGCTGTGAGCTGTGATGCTACGACACTCTACCAAAGGCGACAAAGTGAGACTCTGTCTCTAAAAAAAATTAAAGAAAAGAATCAGGCTGTGCCTGTGGCTCAGTGAGTAGGGCGCCGGCCCCATATGTCGAGGGTGGTGGGTTCAAACGCAGCCCCGGCCAAACTGCAAAACAAAACAAAAAAAATTCAGAAACTTGTATTCATCCATTAATTAAGCGTTCATTGAAAGCCTCCTGTATACCACACATTGTGATTGCTGCTGGCAATACAAAGGTGAGGACAAGCAGCCTTCCTCTCTGTGCAGGCCTAGGTATTATAGATGGATGTTGTTTGTAGCTATATGATTACTTTTTCCAGTCGGTCTTAGATAGCACAGAGTACTATGAGAACAAGTGATAGTCACCTGTTCATTAAAACACACAAAACTTAAGCACCTACCGTGTGCTAAAAGGGTTTGACTTGCGAAGGTGATGGACAGCTGCTGTGAGGAGGGACAGGTAAGATTAGGTCTTTGAGAAGAGTCATCTAGGTTGAGGGAGAGTGGGAAAGTCTTCCAGGCCGAGAGAGTAGCCTGTGCCGGGAGAGACCACAGAAGGCTAGAGGGGTGAGAAGCCATGTAGGAGCCTGGAAAGGTGGACAGGGCCAGGCACTTAAGGACCCTGTGGGCTTAGTTGAGGGCTTAGCTCATCTCAAGAGCATCATGGAAGTTTTTTTGACCAAAAGCCACCTTTTACATAGCCTGTCAACTAGGTCTTAATTAAAAGCAAGTTCGGTCTTATTCAGACGTATTGATTTCTATGTAGAAAATGTTAACATTTAAAAGTTTGTTTTCTTCAGAGCAGTGCTTTTCCAAATTCAGGGTGCTTAAGAAATTACCTGGAAGACTTGTTAAAACAGATTTTTGGGGCCTCACCTCTATAAATCTGGACAGGGTACAAGAAATTGAATTTCTGTCAAGATCTCAGAAGATGCTGATGCTGCTAATCTGGTCTGTGTGCCGGATTCTGGATAGTAGTTAGTTAGAGTGACAACATTAGCTCACTGTTTTGAGTCATTGTTTTCCTTATATACAGATGACAAAGAATAATTTTTAGTTATATAAAAACCAAGAAATATTTTTTTTTCTTCATGTTTGGGGAGTTGCACTTTACACGAGCCATTTTAAGGCTATAATTTTTACTTATCTGTGCGTATTCTATATTTATGCTGTGTGACTCCATGAGGTGATGTGCTAATAAACAGTATTGAGGAGACATAGCTCCAGAAATCAAGAAACTTAAAATCAGAAAGAAATTGTGATTAATAAGAATTTGTCAAGTTTTTAGTACCACGTTGATAAAATGTTGAGATGTGGAAAATTAGAACAATACAATTTGAGGTCAGTCAAAGTGGCTCGTATCTATAATTCCAGCACTTTGGGAGGCTAATGCTGGAGGATCCTTGAGGTCAGGAGTTTGAGACCTTCCTAGACAACATAGAAAGAACCTGTCTCTACCCAAAAGAAGAAAAAATTAGCTGGATGTAGTGGACACACCTGTAGTCCCAGCTACTCAGAAGGCTTGAGGTGGAAGGATCACTTGAGCCCAATGTGATCTGGGATCATGCCACTGTGCTCCCAACTGTCAGAACAAGACCTTGTCTCTAGAAAAAATAATAAAAATAAATATATATTTTTAATTTCCCTTAAATCACAGCTGTGTACATTAGTGCAGTCATGGGGCACAATGTGCTGACTTCATATACATCTGAAATATTTTCATCAAACTGTTTAGCATAGCCTTCATGGCATTTTCTTAATCACTATATGAAGACATTTGTATTCTGCATTTAGTAAGTTTCACCTATACCCTTCTGATTCTGAAAGAGTAAGTCTGTGTATTAACTATATCAGTTTTTTATTTTTGTTTTTTTTTAGATCTGATTACTTGTTTGGACACTGCATCCAATTTTGTGGAACCTGAGTTCAGGTATGAACATGTGTGTGCCTTTTTTCTTCCTTAAATATTACTCTTCTTCCAGTCTGCATCCCCATTTTGTAAACATGTAAAATTAATGCATATGATGAGACACATAATCATTGTTCTAAGACTGCAGTAAATTAATGCTTATATAAATCCATTTAGTGCCACTTTTAAATTTTGCTTTCATTGGGCAGTGCCTGTGGCTCAGTGAGTTGGGTGCCGGTCCCGTATACCCAGGGTGGCAGTTTCAAACCAGCCCTGGCCAAACTGCAACAAAAAAATAGCTGGGCGTTATGATGGGTGCCTACAGTCCCAGCTATTGGGGAGGCTGAGGCAAGAGAATCGCCTAAGCCCAAGCAAGAGCTGGAGGTTGCTGTGAGTGTGATACCGAGGGCGACAAAATAAGACTGTCTTAAAAAAAAAAAAATTTTTGCTTTTATTGTAGCATTTACATATTCTCCAAGATGAAAGTATAATTTTAATATGTTTTACAAGTAGAACTATATTGCTCTTCAAAATCTGGTAAAACTTCTAATAAAAATAGAAAGACTATATTTCCTTTCTCAAAAAAGAGGACAGTTTTGGCTTTTATAGAATTCTTCAGTTTTTCACCAAAGTAGCATTTCTGCTCCTATTTCTCTGAGTTGTGCCTTTGTCTCTTGCCTAGATTAGGATTATCTTCTATTTGCTTTCCCATTCTAACATTTTCTTCATTATTCTGTCATTCACACTGCTGTCAAGTTCTTTTCTAAAATATATATCTGATCATTTCCCCGCTTAAAAATCTTGAGAAACTCCTTACTATAATTAAAAAGTTGTCCAGATTCCTTAGCCTAGTCTTCAGGGTCCTTCAAAAATAGTCCTCAGGCTATTTTCCATTCTCATCTTATTTTCCCCATGCTGAAACTGCTCTAAAGTAAACTAATTGTTTAGTCTGAGATCTCAGAACTTTTACCTAGAATTGCTTTATTCCTCTCTGCTTAGCAAAGTAAGTCTCATCTTTTAAGACCCATCCCACTAAACTCCCAATTCATTTACCCTTCCTGCCTAAGAACCTTAAATTTTGTCTCTAAGAAGGTTCTCTCTGTGTATGAAGGGTACCCTCGTCAGCATTCGAGGCGGGTTCTGGTCAGCTGGGGTAACCTTGGCACTGGGGTATGGTAAACAGCTCTGCCCTCACTCCACCCTCCAGCTCCACCATCACCATCCAAATCCAGGCTCCTGTCACCCCTCTCCAGGGCTGCCACACTATGTTCCTGATGGTGTCCCAGCTTCCATTCATGATTCCTCACAATCTCTTCCTTTTAAAAACCGTTAATTGGATTATGCACATAAGCTATCAGAAACCTTTACTGCCTCCCTGTTTTTGATGAGGAATGTGTTCCAGACTTCTTACCTCATAGCCCAAAGGCCTGAGCTAGCCCCTGGCTTTCTGTACAGCTGAGCTTACCTTTCTCGCTGTGCTCGGCTTGCACTACCATCCTCACTCTCACACACTCCCCGGGCCTCCTGCCTCGTGGGCGTGCTCATCCTTCTGCTTGGTGTGCAGTTCCCACCACTTTCCCATCTGTGAGCTCTCTGCTGAGGCTTTACTTCCTCAGAGCTTGCTCCCTGACTGAGGCAGTGCAGAGCCCTGAGTGAGAGCACAGACTCTGGACCCATCTGCCACCTGTCAGCTATGTGACCTGGGTGTACAGTTTCTCAGTTCCTTACCTATAAGAGGAGGATAGTAATAGTACCTTCCATGTAAGGTTCTTACGGAGATTACCTGAAGAACTTAGGATGCTGTTTGGTAATTTATACTAAGTTGACTGAGTAATGATATTACTTTTATTAAGTTAGGTTTCTCCCAGTTGTTTCAGGGTGCCCTTTCTCCATAGCAGAATCAAAATCTAATTCTTTATGTAAGTATTGGTTTAAATGTCTTCTTCCACCTTTGGAATGTAAACTCAGTGAGGACAGGAGCCATATTTGGTTGACCTTTGTAAGCCCAGTACCTAGCATAGCCCAACATTGAATAGACAACATAATAGAAATATGGTGAGTGGATTGGGTGAATGAATGGATAAATGAATGAAATCGCAACTGAAATTTGATCAATAGATGGTTAGCAAAGTATATTATGGTTTATTCACAAAATAGGTTATAATGTAGTTATTAAATATGATGAATTGGTCTTATAGTACAAATATTTTTTCCACTAGTGTTTAATCATTCTACCATTCATTATATAGTAAAACAATCAAAACAATACGTAGGCGGCGCCCGTAGCTCAGTGGATAGGGTGCCAGCCACATGCATTGAGGCTGGTGGGTTTCAACTCTGCCTGGGATAGCTAAAAACAATATGTAGAATGAGAGAAATTTCACAAATATGTGAGTAAAGACATGTTATACTATGTAAATGTATCGATAGGAGGAGATGTAAAAGGGTTTTTTAGAAGTAGTAGTTCTTTCAGAGTGATGAGATAATCATATTTACATTGAACCAAAAAGTATATATGTGATGTTTTGGGGAGGCTATTCACCTTCCCACAAAGGAGGCATTATGTAATGTTTTACTTGTTTTCATTTTTCAGTAAGTACTGCCCAGCTGGTTGTCTGCTCCCTTTTGCTGAGATATCTGGAACAATTCCTCATGGATATAGAGATGTAAGTCAGATATAGACTTGTTTTAAAGTTGTGATATAACTTTATTTTTTTGAGAACTCCAGAATAGCTAGACATATATCTAATGTAATTTTTATCTTTCTGTTTTTCAGAAAGTAATTCTTATTAGTAATATATAATGTTTTATTCCATTTTTTTCTGCTAAAATACTATTGCATTACAGTATCAGTAATCTATGTTTATGAGAAAACTGCCAGGTCAACTGATTGCTTGAGGAAGTAGAACTATCTTGTTTATGAATTACTGAGAGAAAATTTAAAACTAATCTTTTCTTTTTCCCTCCCTTAAGTCTTCGCCATTGTGCATGGCTGGTGTGCATGCAGGAGTAGTGTCAAACATTTTGGGTGGCCAAATCAGTGTTGTTATTAGTAAAGGTATCCCATACTATGAAAGTTCTTTGGCTAACAACATCACATCTGTGGTGTAAGTATACACATGCTACTTTATATATATGTATATGCGCTATTTATAATGAACATGCTGGGTAGGGGTGGGCTAGAGACTACGTAGATCTCAGCAATGTCGCTGGCAGTGTGTTCATGAAATAACATTGAGGCAATAAACACATCTGTGTGCTTGGTGTCTGAGTACTTTGAGCCTACAGGCAGTGTTATACTACCTTAGCTTTGCCTTCAAAGAGGTAGTCATTTGAGAGTGATTTACCTTGTATTTCTTTCTTTTCCTGGTGTAGAAAATAGAAAAAATCTAGAGTGTAAGAGTCTAGAAGTTTGTTGCCAAATCCTTACTGTTTTAAAGATCAGAGGACTTAACAACTTTGCTCCTTATAGCCCGTGTGATCTAAGATTCATTGAGTATACTTGCAATACTTTGAATATAAAATAAAAGTTGACATAGAACATTTTGTCATAAGTATTATTATGAATCTTCCTCTCATTCCAAGAGAATATTTTAAGAATATGTATTTATGGTATCTATAATACCCTATTTTACAAAATGGAGACCTGGCATCTAAAGCAGAAGCCGTCCTGCAGACAATACAGTCTTATTGAACCAGCTTCTCTTCAGAGTTCCTAGGCCAATTTGCATTCAGAAGACAAGAGGATGATCTGTACTCAGGGCAATATAGGGCAGGAGTCAGCAAACATTCTGTAAAGATCCAGCTAGCAAATATCTTAGGCTTTCTGGGCCACATGTCTCTGTTGCTAAGTCTTTTTTTGCTTTTATTATAGCTCTTTACTGTGTAAAAATCATTTTTAGCTCGCTGGCCATACAAAACAGGCAGTGAATGGACTATCATTCATCTCTCGTGTCTTTTGATAATTATTATACAGAGTTCCATTTCTTTCTCCTGGTCTACCTTAGAATGAATTTTTTTCTATGTAAATTCTTTCTTTCATACTTAAAAAAAACCTGGGTAGGTTTTCCTCTCATACTAATTTGATTGTTGTGCTATTGGCAGGAGTGTACACTGATGATTTTATTTCTCCAAGTTCCTTGGAATTGTTTGAATTGCCTGGTGGGGAACTGTCCACTTGTCTCACCCCTCCATGCTCATCAACTCACCCATTCTGCCCAATGTTGCGTTGTATTCCAATACCGAAAGTTGTTCTTAGACATGTTGGTTTCCTCTAAAAAGTGGAGTCTTCCTATTGATAGCCAGCTTTTCTTCTGTAAGCTGGAGCTTAATTCTCTGAGAATTATACCTATTAGTGTACTTTCACCAAAAGTAGTTGCCATAGGCTATTTTTGAGAATCCATTTATTTGATGAGATGAAATAGAGATTAACAATAAACAATGAGTAAAAAAATTATGAAAAGTTACATGGATACACTTATAAGATCATGTACAAAACTAGATACTTGTGGAGAAAACTGTTTATGCTGATTTCTGAAGTTTTCCTACTTAGAAATGAGATGTTTAAGCTAGGAACAATATCAGTTGTCTAATTTGTAGCCATCAAATCTTCTTAGTTCTTTAAACAGTGAGCAGAAAAATCCAAATCAAAAGAAAAACTTTAACTGAGATTAATATGAAAAGTCATGTTGTGTGTGTTAATATCACCGAAAAAACCTCTCTGTTTTTCAGGAGCCACTTATCTACAAGTCTGTTTACATTTAAGACAAGTGGTAAGCCTTTCATGGACTTTATGACTTTATTTTTTATATAATTGCTAATATTTTTTGAACATTGTATGTTAGGCACTGTGTCAATTGCTGTTTTTTTTAGTTTCTTATGGAGTTGTCATAAGAACACTGTGAGATAAGGTAGGTATACCTAATAACACAATGAATAAAAGAAACTGAAGGTTTTATATTAATAGGGAAATGATCATGTAAGCAAGGAAGCTGCCTTAGAAAAATGACTTTTGACCTTGTCTAAAGAAGTAGTTAATTATTCAATCAGAAGATAGTGAGCACTGCCTTTTATTTGTCACGCACTATTGTGGTGCTAGTGATGTATCAGTGAGTAAAATAAACTCTTGGCTTTCTAGAGGTTATATTCTGGTAGAGAATGACAATAAAATGATGAATAAATTATACCGTTTATGATAAAAGATGCAGAAAAATAATGCAAGGAAGGAGGACAGAAAATGCAGAAGGACTGGTTTGAAGTTTTAAGTAGGGTCAGGGAAGGCCTCATAGAGATTGTGACGTGAGACCAAAAATCTGAAAGAAGTAAAGGAATGAGTTGCCCACTTCCCTGAGGAGTATCCCGGGAAGAGCCTAGTATATTTCCTTAGGTTAGCACTTATTGCTTGTGAATGAATATGTTTATACAGGTTTCCTAACAATGCACAAAGCCATGCCCAAGAAACACCTGCCAATTTTGAGATTTCTTTGTTATAGTGTATTATTAACACATTTTATGTTACTTAGAGGTGTTATAGAAAGTTTGCAGTGAGCAGGTCTATATAGATTTTAAATTTACATTAGGAAATTTACTTTCTCTGTTTCAGGTTGTTATGGAACCCTGGGAATGGAATCTGGTGTGATTGCCGATTCTCAGATAACAGCATCATCTGTGCTAGAGTGGACTGACCACACGGGGCAAGAGAACAGTTGGAAACCTGAGAAAGCTAGATTGAAAAAACCTGGACCTCCTTGGGCAGCTTTTGTCACGGATGAGTA
>CAUYON010036146.1:0-27284 GCA_963573935.1 Arctocebus calabarensis
GATCTAAAAATAGACCTGCCATTTGATCCTACAATTCCTCTACTAGGTATATATCCAGAAGACCAAAAATCACATTATAACAAAGATATTTGTACCAGAATGTTTATTGCAGCCCAATTCATAATTGCTAAGTCATGGAAGAAGCCCAAGTGCCCATCTACCCATGAATGGATCAATCAATAGTGGTATATGAACACCATGGAATATTATGCAGCCTTAAAGAAAGATGGAGACTTTACCTCTTACATGTTTACATGGATGGAGCTGAAACATATTCTTCTTTCAAAGTATCTCAAGAATGGAAGAAAGAGTATCCAATGTACTCAGTCTTACTATGAAACCAATTTATGGCTTTCTTATGAAAGTTATAACCCAACTATAGCCAAGAAGAAGGAGAAAGAGGAGACGGTGAGGAGGGGAGTGTGGAGAATGGGTTGAGGGACAGTAATTGGTGGGACCACACCTACGGTGCATAAGGGTACATGTGAAATTTACTACATGTAGAATATAAATATCTTAATACAATAACTAAGAAATTGCTGTGAAGGCTATGTTAACCAGTTTGATGAAAACATTTCTAATTGTATATAAAACCAGCACATTGTACCCCATGATTTCATTCATGTACACAGCTATGATTTAATGAAAAAAATAATTATTAGGACTGCCTTTCTTAAAGTCTTCCTTGTTCAAGTTTTGGGTGGCAACAGCTGTATCAGCTATGGAAGAACAAGTTAAAAGAAGCAAATTTGGTAGCAGACAGGTTAATTATGTGGTTTTAGTCAAGGCAACTGATACTGGAGACTCGGGAAGCAGAAGAAAGTGAATGGATGTGAGCTATTCAGAAGAAATAGCATGTAGTGAATCTGCCTATTGAGTTTATTACATACAGCTTTCAAAAAATTAATAGTTTTGGTTCATATTGAAATTTGTTCATCTTGATTTTAAAGATCTAAAATAATTTGTGACACAAGAATATAAGTTGTTTTACACATAAAACATTAATGAAATTAGACCCTGTCAGATGCTTAAAACAGAAATAGTAGGCCTACAGATATTTCAATCAATTTCAAGTCCTTTAGGAATGTAACAAAAGGACAGTTGACAGTTCAATTACACACAATTCTTATTCAATCATTTGCAAACATCCCACATGCCAAGCAAAATAGTCTACTTTGGGTTATCTTTTGCAATTGAAAATAATAATTCCAACATGTATGATGACTCAGGTCAATCTAAAATCAATTCCTTTCTCTGCTAATCCAACTCTATAAGGTTTTACTCAATTTTAGTCTACATGATTAAACTTGACTAAAAGATTTAAATGCACAGAAATGATATCATTTATAAAAAAGAAAGTCCACGTGAATAACAACTGACTTTGGAAGCTGAAGGGACAATTATTAGGGACTTCCCTCCCAGCTTTCTTACCTCTTATGTGCCAAGAAAAAGAAGAAATGAGTGCATATGTACTAGACTGTCTACAACACTGCCTTTTAGTCAAAGCAATGGCATGTATATAAAAGGAATTCAAGCATGAAACTAAAGAATATGCATTTTTAACTATTCAAGTAATAACTTGAGTCTGAAACCTGTACAGTCCAAAGTCAAGTTCAAATAGTATAATCAATTTTTCCCCACAAGCATTTAGAGTGTTTCTTTAATGTTGAGATGTGATAATAGTGTGTGGCTGTGTCTTTTTCTAAAAATCTGTTAAGTAGGAGAGATTGCTAATCATTAAATCATCTCTTACACTTTTCTTTGTTGTCCTGTGGCCAATTAATAGGACATTAGAAAAAAATTAAAATGAGAAACAGGCAAAGTTAATGTGCATGAGAAAGAGCTTAATTGAATAAGGTTTGTAAGATTTTTGGATTTGGGAACTAGAGACAATTTAAGGATAGCAGTAATGAATGGAGTGAAAACAAGGAGAGAAAGTTGGTAAGAGATTTCATTTTGTTATTAAAAAGTTCCTCCTTTGTTGCTTTTATTTTTTAAAAAAGCTTGCATTAAAGAGTTTTCAATGCTTTTTAATTATTTTGGGAGCCAGATTAATTATTGTTTGAATATAACACCTTAAACTGACATCCTTAAGCATAAACCCAGTAGAACTTGTTTATATATGGTTATAGAAATATTGAGAGTAGCAATACTGCCATCTTAAACAGATATACATAGGGTAGTAGTAAAACCGTCCTGTTAAAACAATAGCTTTATTTTAATTCAAGTTACTTACATATCCCAGAGCTGTTCCGCGCCTGGACTATTGTACCTTCTATCACAAATTTTCACTGGATTGATGCCTGCTCACATATCCTGTCTAGAGTTAAACATGTTTCTGTAGGACACCCTCAGAATCCATAGCTATAATTCTGTCAAATAGAACTTTCCCAATGATGAAAAAGCTCTGGATTCAGCTGTACAACATGGCAGTCATAAGTTACTTGTGACCACTGAGCACTTGAAATATGGTAATATGACTGGAAGAGTGAATTTTTTATTTTAATTTTAATTAGTTCTAATTCAAATTAAATTTAAGTAACCATATACAGTGGTTATTGTAGGGAAGTGGAGTAAGACGAAAATCTTAGTTTTTTATTTTATTGGCATTCTGCATGTATCCTTTGTAGGGCTTAACACATGTGCAATTATATAAGAGTTTATAATTATTTGTTTAATGTCCATCTTTTTCACTAAACTATCACATGCCAAGGGTAGTAATTAGATCTGTCTTTATTCCACCACAAGAGTCCATTCTTGACTAACAGTGGCTACTCAAAAAACTGCTGACTGACATCATTTAAATCAAACTTTTCATTATTTTAATCTCATAATATTATATGTTAATCTACTTGCTATGTGAGTACCAAAAGTTAATGTAATAAAATTAGAACAGTAGCTATTTACCAGGTGTGAACTTTTTGGAAACATGCAGAAAACGCTATCAAAAATTATCAAAATCAGTGGGAAAATGGTTGCAACAGATTTTTCATAAATACACACACAAAAAAAACACAGCTGCCTTCCGAAAAAAAAAAAAGAGTCTTCTATTTTGCTCTAAAATCTGTTCTGGCTATGAAAATGATGACGTTTCTCTGCAAAAGAAAAAATTGCATGCAAAACAAATTCACAATTTAACTCCGGATACTATGAGAAAGTTGACATGAAGCTGTCGCATCTTAGTTTAAATGACACAATTTATCTTTAGATTATAGTACCTAGTTTTTAAAATCCTTTTAAATATAACTTTTCCAAAGTAAAATACTCAATAAAGATATTTATTCATTATTGCCATCTTTGAAAATGAAAAATGTATTAACATGATACAATATACAGCATGGATATTTTTAATACCTCTAGTGGGAATGGTGGCATAGTGAAGTAGACAGTGGTTACAAAGATATGAATTTCAGAGAACAACACTGATTATAATTCAGTCGTAAATATAGTTGGTTTGTTCATCCATCCCGGTATTTATCTCTGCCTTATTATGTCCATACTTCACAGTTATAGTATCTTCTATCATGGAACTCACAGTAAGCTAGAGGACTTCAGGAAGTACATGGATAACTGAAACATAAGCCCCTAAAGAAAGTAGCACCCCAGAAAGGTATATCGTTCATCCTGAGAGAAGCCGTTAATATGATAACAGTTCAAACACATACAACAGACAACGTTAAAGTACTTCCATTCAGAATTCTTTTTTTTTTTTTTTGAGACAGAGCCTCAAGCTGTACCCTGGATTGAGTGCAGTGACATCACAGCTCCCAGCAACCTCCAATTCCTCGGCTCAAACGAGTCTCTTGCTTCCGCCTCCCAAGTAGCTGGGACTACAGGCTCCTGCCACAACGTCCAGCCATTTTTTGGTTGCAGCCGTCATTGTTGTTTGGTGGCCCGGGCTGTATTCGAACCCTCCAGCTCAGGTGTACATGGCTGGCGCCTTAGCCCGTTGAGCCGCAAGCGCTGAGTCTCCATTCAGAATTCTTAACAAAGGACCCTCTTCCCATTAATCCTGAGTGTATCTGATTGAGACTCTGTCCAAGAGGATATTGTGGGGGAGGGGAGATTGCACAAAGGGAAACTGAAAAATGCATCCATGTAGCATAAATTAATAGATTAATGATTGAGACAATCAGTGAACAGTTTAAATATTTAAGGAAAGTTCATGGCATACTGTTCTGAAACAAATGAAGCAATGCAAGAGAATGTTAGTAAAAATCCATAGCTTCAATGAGCTATAATTCATAGATTCAATCAGCTGATTATTAAGAGTGATAGAAAACCATACAATTATAATTTGTGTGTAAATTTGTTTTCTGGCGTGTGCCTTGCTGATAAAGCTGACAAACCAAGATCATCAGGGTGGATGTGGCACTTTGATTTTTCTTCTCACGGTAGGTCTAGAGACATTTAAATTCATCATTTTGGGGTTGAAATACGAATAGGAATTGGTATTTCTAGGATAACATGCCAAGTCCTATTATCATTCAGCAATAATTTAAAGAAGGGAAGTATCTTTCAAAAGTACAGAACAACCTACACAGATTTAACATGTCAAACTAATAAGGTAAAATTATTGTACTATTATGGTAATTTCAAGATGGGTGTGACATTTTGCTTTTTTGTCTTCTAAAAAATGAAAAAATGTTTTTGAATTGTTAGCAATTCCTGACCTTCAGAAATACTGAGCATACCAGTAATGAAGAGTGCACGGTCATTATTATTACATGAACCTGGGCCTCAAGATCCAATCTAAAGAAATTCATTTCTTTATCACAAAATAAGCTGAAGAAAGATCCAACATGGATTCAAAGCAATAAAACACTAACACACAGGAGAATATAATCCCTGACAAGCACCAAATCAAGTAGGTGGTTTCTACCCCCAGTCCTTGGAGAATTCCTCGTGTGCCCTGTCTAAAACTGGTCTTTCAGAGTCTGACTTTTGTCTTTGGCTATACAATGAGAAAGAATCCATTTAATTCCACAGGAGTGAAAATGAGACCACATTACTTCTGTGAAGAGAACTGCTAAAGGTTAATTGGGTTTTAGATACTTATCCCTAATTGTTCAAGATTTTATCATAATATCAATTTCTACATTAATGCAAGGCACCCTGAGGCCATAAGAAATAGATTTAATTCTAAATTTAAATATACCTCTCCATCCAAAAAGAGAACCATTTTTCCCAGATAATTCCCACAATCAGAATCCAACTTCCTAGATGTTTAAATTAACCAGACCGTCCCAAAATATTGCTCTGTCAGTGAATGATTTGAAATAGTTATACAGTTAATCCTAGCACTTTAGATACTCAGTGTAGATAATTTGGAACATTAAATAAATGTGAAAATACTCTATCTGAGCTATTTCTTAGGGAACTATATTTGCATAACACTGACACTTCAGTTTAAGATATTTTTCTCTTTCCATAACTGGAAAATTGATTACTGTTGTTTCAACAAGAGAAGTTTCGAATGGTGTTAAGTCTAGTATTCAGGGTAGGTCATTAACAAAACAAAAAGTACCTTAAGTATCTTTAAGTCATTAGGGCACACCAATATTTTATAGATATCTTAAAAAATACTGCTACTATTATTAAAATAAACCATTTGGTAAGTTTGGTTTTTGAGAGATCCATTTTGGAGAGGTAAAGAGGTACCCAGCTTTCAGAACACCTTGTGCAGGAAATTCTTAATTTATAAAAAAAATGGAATTAGGAGAGAATTGATTTGCATTGCAGAAGATTACCCAGTTTGAAAAAGAAAACAAAGTACCTATCTTTTTCTTTTCTTTTATCTTTTTTTTTTTTTAGGCCAAGTCTCACTCAGTTGCCCTGGGTGGAGTCCAGGGGTGTCATACTTCACAGTAGTCTTTTGGGTTCAAGTAATCCCTTGCCTCATAAGTAGTTGGGACTACAGGCATCCACCACAATGCCCTGCTAGTTTTTCTATTTTTTAGTAGAGATGGAGTCTCACTCTTTCTCAGGTGGTCTTGAACTCTTGAGCCCAAGCCATCCCCCTACCTCAGTCCCCCAGAGTGCTAGGATTACAGGTATGAGCCACCGTCTCTGGCCCTAAATATGTATTTCTTGATGTCTTGATCCCTTGATCCCTTAAGCTTTGCATATTTGGATAAACAATATTACATTTTCTTTAATAAATAAATTTTAAGATATACAAAACCAACATTATCAATAATAATCACTAGAATTCACAGAGGAGTTTGTGCTCCATTCATTATGTCAGACTCTACATAGTCTCAGAGCTGCTAAGGGGTAGGTGCTCCCAACATTTTCATTTTACAATGAGGGAAGTGAAACTCCGAGTAACTTCTCAAGGTTGTACAACCATGCTGGCAGAAGAGGTTATGTTCAAAAAATAAAGGCTTTGAAGAGTGCTACTGGAGGTAATACATGCTTTTGCACACATCAAAGTCTAGTTGCCTTGTATGAATACTCTTTTCTTGAATGAATACTTTCTCTTCCCATGATTTTGGACACATATCACAAATACAAACCAAACTTCTGCAGTATTATTATCACTGCCAGTTTCTCACCATCCTGAGCATTTTAACCTGGCAAAACAGAGACAGATGGATATATCTTAAGCAATTTCATTTATATCAAGGAAACCTACCATGACTAAGTGTCTGATGATGTCTTGGTGCCAGGATAACTGAAAGTTTTATATGTGAAACATTTACAAACTACAGTAAACATTTACAAACTTGAGATGCTTCCTAGTTTCACTATACCAGAATGGTGATCACTAACAAAAGAGCCACATACAATGATTCTTAGTACATATTGTTATGAATGAGGACCACGCATTCTTTGAAATTCCATGATTCATAACATTACTAAATGATTCATGGCTAAGACCTTTGTGCTTAATACCATTTATAAACTATTCTACATTACCCTAAAATTCTGTTCCTGTGATTAGCCCTAAAGATGGCTCCCCAACTTAGCAGACGTATGCTAAACTGCTTAGAAGGGAACATAAAACAACAAAAAAATATTGCATAAAAACTCTTATAAACTACCCCATTGCTAAAAATTTCAGACAATGGGGAAAAAAGTAGATTTAAAAGTACATGTCTATGTTGATTCTTGTTTTCTCTTTCAATATTAGAAATGTCTATGTTTAACATACCTATTATTCCTCAATAAATCAGAGTTCATATTTAACTTCCCAGGACCCTGATATATACATAAATTACTTTTTTTTTCCAATTGGCTAAACTAGGGCTTTAATGGTGTGATAATGCCTCTATAACTCTGGGTACTTCCCTATCACAAGACCAATAGTAACCATAATCCCAGCTCCAAAAATGTATCTCAAAAAGTGTGTCTCAAATGCCTAGAGCTGTGCTGTCCAATAGGGTAACTAATAGCTATAAGTAGCTACTGACAATTAAATTAAAGTTACATTAAATAATTAAAGTAAAAATTTCATTAGTCATATTGGCCATCGAACATATGAAATGTGTGGTTTAATAGCTAGTATACTGGACAGTGCAAATATACTTCACTTGTATAATGCTAGCCTGTCCTAAGTTGTTAACTGGACCAGGGGTAAAATCAAGACCAGCCAATTGGTTTTGGTTCACATGTCAACATAGTCAATTTGAATTGGCATGCCGGAGTAGAAAAAAAGTACCATGCTTAGAGGAGTGACATCTTTTGTGGACACAGAACTGGGGAGTGGTGTCCACATGTGACAAATAAAGTACATAAGATCTTCTATTAGCAATAGTACGAAATTGCCAAATACCTAAATTGTATAAAGAGTACCACAGTTCTTAAATTACATATGAGTTTCCAAGTGCCATTTCAAAATTAGTTGTGAAAAAATTGTTTTCCCTCAGGCACTCAGAATTAAAGTTAAAGTCCTTGATATCATCTCTAATCACAATGTAGGTGCATTTCAAGGTAGATCACTCTTATTGAGAAAACATTCTACAAGTTGGCAATAAAAATAATACTGATAAAATTTTTTTAATGGCTGCTTTATCTGCATGTGAACTTTACCTTTTGAATATCACTCCTTTTATTCTTTTTTATTACATAAACAACTGTGCCACTGTTAAAAGCTCCAATCTAGAGTTTATCTTCTTCGTCATAGAACCCAATAATCTAATCAGAGGCTGCCCCTGCCCTGCCCTCTTAGAAATCACTTTTTGGATACTCTGACTCCAACAATCTTCTCATGAGCTGAACAGAATTGTATACAACATATCAAATGCAGCATCTGGTCGAGTCAAATTTTCAAATGACAAGTGTATCAAGCATCACGCAGATTTAGAATTAGGTAGAGAATGAGAAATCAGGCCTCTAGCTATCATTAGCAATCATCTTCCACAGACATTGCCTCTACTTCCTGTTCCACTACCTTTACCTTCCAGAAACCTCTAGGTGATGCTATGATTAGCTTGTCAAATCAAATTCAGAGGTACACAAGCATCTATAATGACATTTCTCCTTTTGTATTTCCATTCACTAGGAAAAAATGAATTCTACTTAGTAGGTAGACTATCCATTATCTCCTGTAATTCTAAACCATTTGGGTCACATTACTAAAATGAATTGGGACTGAAAACAGAGTTGATATAATGTTTAGTGATAGAAAAGTAGTAGGGACTAGGGTTTTGTGCTTCCTTTCCAGTGAATTCCTAGAGCTGCCATGAACTCAAAGTAATAATTGTTTTCAGCTATGACCACTGGGTGAGGTCTCAGCTCACAATGGCCTAAATGATTTGCTAGTCATGGTTGTGTCTTGTGTCTAGTAGTTAAAAACATAATTGCTGGAAACTTTAATTAGATATTCTTATCCAAAATCTTAGATTAGTGGTTCTTAACCAAATGTCACTTTTTCACACCCCCCAGGAATGTCTACTAACATTTTTTGCTTTTCATAATAAGGGGTGAAGGTAATACCCATGGCATCTAGTGAGAAGTCAAAAATGTGGCCAAACAAACTTCCAGTCTTAGGAAAGCCTCCAATAACAAAGAAATATCTAGTCCAAGCTGTCAATAGTGCCAATATTGAAAAATCACATCCTAAAGCTATATATGATCACCATCACTTACTTATTTATGTGATTATTTAAGGACTTGCATTTGCATGGACATGAGCTACTTTGAGGAAAAAAAAGAAAATTCCTCTGCTCTTTCAGAGATTTCAAAGCTTAACAAAGACAATGTTAAACTTTTAAAGGGTGAAGAGGTATGTCTTTAGTAAAACTAATATTTCTCAACACAGGCTGTTTTGAATTTGTTCAATCCTTATTCATCTTGTTTCAATAGGGTAATTTGTAATCTACCACCAGCATATATATATTATTGGGTAGAGTGCTTACTGTGAAAAGAGACATTAATTACAACAAACCAAAATGTGACTATCTTTACACAGTAAGTCATTTGAAGAAATTCTTTATGTGTAAAATTGGCTGAGAGAGGGAGGGGCAAGATGAACTAAAAGCAGCCTGCATGCACCATTCTCAGGTAGAGCATTGGAAGTTGCAGGTGAATATTCACCTACAGATGGGCCTCCTTGGAAAGAGCATTATGAATCATCAGAGAAGCAAAGGGGGACATTCATAGTGAAGAAGATGACAGGGCAATATTCTCAGCAAGATTGGACTGTACCTGGGGAAGGTATCCATATGTGGGGAAGGATATGAGGAAAGAGCCCTTGGATTCCATGCTCCCCCTACAGGCACTTACCTCCAAACTGATCAGGGGACTGCTTGGACTCTGTGTCACTGAGGATAATGAACAGCAGGGATCTAGCAGCTTCTGTTTCCAGGTTGCCACAACTAACACCATTCTGGCTACTACAATCTTCAGGTTCAGGATGCCATGTCTATATAGGACTCAGCTTTGATGTAGCTGACTCCACATCTGCACAAGCCAGGGAGGAAGCAGGGTGAGTAGATGCTCTCACATGCCTGTGATTGCAAGCTAAGAACTCCTTCCCCTCAAGGGGGATTTGAGTAAAACAGGTACCACAAGCACCACAGATGCCACCTAAAAGACTTTGGCAGCAACTGCCTCCATTGGAGATAGCCAGTGGGAAAGGCCTGTCACCTTTCCCTGCAGCCCAGCTCTCCCACACATCTTCCACAACCCTCATGCTACAGTTCAGCCCTTCTTCAGCTTTTTTCCCAGGTTCCAGTGCTACTGTAAGGTCCCATACCTCAACCCAATGGTTTCTTCACTACCACTTGGCCCATGGCTCTGTCTCCATGATTCCCATGCTACCATTGAATTCTGTGGCTCTTATGCTACTTTAAGACCCTGAAGCCTTGTCCATCTGGCTCTTATGCCTTGCTTGGGCCCATAGCCCTGGCTCTGAGGCTCTCATCTTGCCTTTGGACCATATGGCCTTGCCCATGTGGTATCTAGCAGCCACCTGGCAGAAGTTGCCCCCATAGTCCAATGTTCTGCCAGGAACGTCCTGCTATCAAGCTTCCATTGCAAGTGGACCCAATTGGAGTGAATGCCCAGAGTCCTGATACACATCACCACTGTGTATATAGCCGCATCTAGTTGTCACTGTCACTACTGCAGGGACTCTCATAATGCCAGTCTCAGTGGAGAGGAATTAGCCCAGCCCCCAACTCAAACTTCTAACAGCAGTTTTGGGAATAACTTACTGCCCCCAGGAAGATCATCCAGTATATAGGTGAATGGGAGAGCACAGAACAGCTGCATTACAGCTTCCCAGTACATCTTCCTCTCCCCTGCTGGGTCAGTCATTCAGAGTAAGTCACAAAAGCACCATCTTGGGGCCTCTCCTGGTTCTCATTAAGGAGGAAATTTCCCTGCAAAAGATAGCATATTCACTACAAAACTACCTGTCCCAGCTGACAGAAGAGATTTCAGATAAGAAGAAACTAAAAAAAGAACTCTGGCAACTGAAAAAATAAAGCTAGTTCCACATCCCTAAGGTATCACAGTGGAGCTTCAGCAACAGACCTCAACCAGAAGGAAATTACTGAACTATCAGAAACGTAATTCAAAAGATGCAGGTCAAATACATGGATGAGATTGAAGGTAAAGTTGAAAATCCACACAAAGGATTCAAAAAATAATTTAGGACACCAATAAAAAAATGAAAAATTCACTAAAAAGCTAGACAACATAAGAATGGATATTGAAGATGGATATAAAAGAAATTAAAGAGTCATTTAGGAATTTCAAAATACAGCAGAACAACAGGCTATAGCCAGCAGAGAAAAGAATCTCACAGCTTGAAGACAAACCCACTCAGTTAAATATACAGGAAGAAAGAAAAAAGAAGAATGAACATCACTCAGAGAAATATGGGACTATGTTCTATGAACCAATACATGAGTTATAAGTATCCCTGAGGGAGAAAACAAAAAGCAAGGACATTTTATTTGAGAAAATTATTGAGTCAAACATCACATATAGATATAGATATTCATATATCCAGCTACAAGATGACCATTGAACATCAAAAAGAGTCATAGCAAATAGAATATCTCAAAAACACGCAGTCATCAACTTGGACAAAGTTAAAATGGAAGAGAAAAATCTGCAAGCAGCAAGATAGCAAAAAGGAAACAACTAACCAATAAAGAAAAACTCATCAGGCTAACAGAAGACTTCTCAGCAGAGACTTGACAAGCCAGCAATGATAGGGTTCCCCATTTTCAGTCATTTTAAACAGAACTGCTAGACATAAATTTTACATCCTGAAAAACTAAAATAATTAACCCTTTACAGACAAAGGCTGAATGATTTTGTCACTATTAGTTCTGTCCTACAGAAAATAGTCAGAACTGCATTATATAAAGAACAACACAATATATAACCACCAGTGGAAGACCATCCAAAAGTTAATTCTTAGAGCTTTTCTAAATAATAGCACAAAGGGAAAACAAAATAAGGAATCATCCAACCTGATGAACAGTATCATATGTATCAGTACTAATAGTGAATGTGAACCATATTAATACTCCACTTAAAAGATATAGCCAGATAAATTATGGAAAAAAACATATCCAAAGTATATGTTGTCTCCAAGAAACACATGTAACTTACAAGGATTTACATAGACTCAAGGTTAAAAAAAGAAAAAAAGGATAAAAAACATTTCATGAAAATATAAGGCAAAAGCAAGCAAATATAGCCATTTTCATATCAGATAAAATAGACTTTAAGTCAAGAATGGTAAAAAAAAGGACAAATATAGTCATTATATTATGGTAAAAAGAGTGATTCAATAAGAAGATGTAACATTGTAAACGTAGATATACCTATCACCGGATTGCCCAGGTTCATTAATCAAATTCTCTTAAATATATGAAAAGAAATAAAGAGAAGCATAATAACTGCAAGGGACTATAACATCACACTGACAGACCTGGACAGACCATTGGAGCAGAAAATCAATAAAGACACACTGGACTTTAATGGGTCTCTACAACAAGTGGACCTAACAAACATTTACAGAACATTTTATCCCAAGATGCTAAATGTAAATTTCTCTTATCAGGAAATGCGACATTCTTCAGGATTGATCATATCTTAGGCCACTGAACAAATCTCAACAATTTTTTGTTAAAAAATTAAAATTATGCTAGATATCTTCTTATACCAGAGTATAATGAAACTAGAAATCAATTCCAAGAGAAACTTCAAAGCCACACAAAGTCGTGTAAATTAAACAACCTATTGCTGAATAATTATTTGGTTAATGATGAAATTAAGATGTAAATCAAAAGATTCCTAAATGACAAAGAGGATATCAGCTTTCAAAATGTACAAGATACAACAAAAGCACCTCTAAGGGGAAAGTTCATAATCTTAAATGCCTACATCAAAAAGAAATACCACAAACTAACAACCAAATGTCACATCTCAAGGATCTAGAATGAGAAGAGCAAACCAAACTCAAAGTCAACAGAAGAAATAACAAAGCTCAGAAAAGAACTAAATAAAATAGAAACAAAAAAATCAATACAAAATATCAATAAAAGAAAAAACTGATTTATTTAAAAGATAAGCAAAATCAATAGACCATTAGGCAGATTAATCACATATAAAATAGAAAGGACTCAAATAAGCTTAATCAGAAATGAAAAAGGATACATTGCAACTGATATCTCAGAAATATAAAATATTATCCAAAACTTCTATGCACATAACCCCCCAAATATAGAGAAAATAGATGAATTCCTGGAAACACAAGCTCCCCATGCCTGAATCAGGAAGGAAAATCTTGAACAGACCAATAGGGAGAGGCAAGGTTGAAGCAGTAATAAAAAAAAAAACTCCCAACAATAAAAAGGCACATATTAGATGGATTCATACCCAAATTCTACCAGATCTACAGAGAACTGGTACCTATCCTACATAAATTATTCCATAACATCAACAAGACAATCTAACAAAGCCAGTATCAGCTTAACACCAAAGCCAAGAAAGAACACAACAAAAAGAAAGCTACACAAGAATACCCCTTCTGAATATAAATGCAAAAATCTTCAAAAAATACTACTGAACTGAATTCAACAGCATATGAAAAAGCTGATTCGCCGTGATCAAGTGAGTTTCATTCCAGAGATGCAAGGATAGTTTAACACATTCAAGTCAAAAAATGTAATTCACTACATAAACAGAAGCAAAAGCAAGGGACAGAGGAAAGATGGTGGACTAAAGACAACTCCTTTACACATGGTAAGGTCAAGGAGAAGGGATTCCAGCCTCCTGTAGCTTGTGGGCTCTGCCCAAAAACATTGCTATGGGAGCACAGGGAGGAAGCAGGAGATTCCAGAAGGGAGCAGCGGAGAATCAGCACAGAGGACAAGTACTCATGTGCCAGTGGAGGCTGTTCTGCTTGGTGGTTTTAATCAGAGAAAACTTTTTATCGGGTGGGACTGGGTACTTGGTGTGGCTACCTTGGAAGAGCTTGGGAAAGCAAATGAATGATCTTTAACAGCATCCAGGGGCTGGGACTGAACCACCAGGCAGAGCAGAGCTTTGGTTGTTTGGTTGCAGGCTGGAGCAGCTACGGTGGGAAAGCTGCCTTGCAGGATCAGCTTGCAGGGTCCCAGGGCAAGGCTACTTTGGTGTGCCTGCTAAGCTGGGCAGCCATGTTGGGGAGACTTGAGTGACACCTGCTTTCCTGAGAAAGCACTGTGTGGCCAAGGGACACAGTTTAGGAAGGTCTAGTCATGTCTATTTAGCAGGCTGACAAGAGCTTCAGGTTCCCAATCCTGTGGGAACTGAGGGCAAAGAAATTAGGAAGACAGGACCAGGTCAAGTTAGAGGTTTCCATCCTCCGTCTTATACAGCTATATCACCATCATGATTAGCATCTCATACTCCAGAATATCACCTGTTGTCTAGGCAATATATAGTTAAATAAGTATATATCTCCCCCTTTTTCTAAAAAATTATTTTCAACATTTTCCCCTAGACTTTTCATTTTCTTTCTATTTTTTTTTTGTAATTATAATTTTTCATTATTTTCTTCTCCAATAGTAAGGGCTCCACTTTTTACTAGTTATTCTGGTCTTGTTATTATTTTATTTCCCCAAATTTGTCTCTTAAGGTTTTATGTTTGTTTTGTTTTAAGACATTTTTATTTTTTCATTTTTATTTCCTTCAATAACAAGGGCTCCACTTTTGCTACAGTTTTCCTACCCTTTTTATTCTTTCTTTCCTTTCCATTTCACTCCTTTTCTATCTTTTTGTAAAGAGTTTTCTACTTATCTTTCCCACAGAAATTTCCCAAATAACAACTAAGATATACTCCCATTTTTTTACATCTTATATAATTTTATTTTAAATTCTCTTTATATACTTTTATTATTATTATTATTATTATTATTATTTCTGATTTATTTTATTCTTTTTCAATCAATATTCCATTTCTGGGATGGAGTCTCACTCTGAGGCCTGGGCTGAAGTGCCACTGCTGTGGACTGAATCATGGAGACCTTGATCACCTAGTACAGGGGGTCCTTCTAGTTTTGGTCTTTGGAGGCTTGCTAGTGGTAGGTCCCCATGTGACAAGCTGCAGTTTCTTTTCTCCTCTATTTGGGGGAGGTGGGGTCTTATTTCTACTCATGCTGCTAAGGAGAATCCTATCCTCAAGGGTCCCAACCCAGCCCCTAGAGGCTGGAATTGTGGGTGTGGGTCAAAGCACCCTGCTGAACACCACTATTATACTCTTGTTTCTCTCCTTCTGTTCTTCTCTTCCTTTTGTCAATCTTTCCTTTTAACCCCCTCCCTTTTCTTTTCTCATTTTCCATCTTTTCGCCCTTCTTGCTCTTCACTGTTCTCTTCCTTTAGGTCCTAGATCAAAAGGATACTTCTCTACCTAAGATCAGAGATAAGATAACTTAAAGTAGAAGAGGAAGTGAAGCAAAAGCAAAAGCAAAGGCCATATAATCATCTCAATAGACATAGAAAAAATATTTTATAAATCCTAGCAAGCTTTCATGATAAAAAAAAAAAAACCCTTAACAAAGTATGCATATGGCTCAGCGCCTGTGGCTCAATGGGCTTAGGTGACTGCCACATACACCTGAGCTGGTGGGTTCGAATCCAACCCAGACCTGCCAAACAACAATGATGGCTGCAACCAAAAAATGGCCGGGCATTGTGGCGGGCACCTGTAGTCCCAGCTACTTGGGAGGCAGAGGCAAGAGACTCGTTTGACCCCAGGAATTGGAGGTTGCTGTGAGTTGTGATGCCACAGCACTCTATCCAGGGTGGCAGCTTCAGGCTCTGTCTCAAAAAAAAAAAAAAAAACCAAAGTAAGCATAGAAGGAATATACTAAAAGCCATATATGATAAACCCACAGCTGACATCACACTGAATGGGAAACAGTAAAAGAATTACCCCTAGGAATCAAAAGAAGAAAAGGCTGCCCACAGTCACCACTTCTATTCAACATAGTGCTATAGGGTCTACCAAAGGTCACCCAGAAAGTTGCCATACATAGAGGCAATGGAAAATTGTAGCTAAATGAACATTAGTTTATAAAATATTCATTACAAAATTATATAAAATATTTACAAAATATTTTCTGTGTGTTGGTTTGCCAACTTATTTGTAAAAAGATCCTGAATGGCCAAAGTAATCTTAAACAAAAAGAACAAATCTGGAGGCATCACAATTATGTGATTTCAAATTATACTACAAGGCTATGGCAACCCAAACAACTTGATGCTAGTCTAAAAGTAAAACATAGCACATGAGAACAGAATCAAGACTCCAGAAACAAAACCATCTACCTACAAACAATTGATCTTTGACAAAGCAGATAGCAACATATGTTGAGGAAAGGATCCCCTATTCAAGAATTGGTGCTGGGAAAACTGGATAGCCACATGCAGAATATTGAAACAGGATTCCTATGTCTTGCCATATATAAAAATTAATGTAAAAATGACAAAAGACTTAAATGTAAGGCACAAAATCGTAAACCTGTAGAAGAAAATTTAGGAAAAAATCTCCCATACATTGGCCTTGGCAAAGAATTTATGACTAACATACCAAAGGAAAGTAGAGCAACATCAAAAATAATAAATAGAACTTAAGTTAAAAAAATTCTGCACAACAAAGAAACAATCAACAGAGTTGATCAATAGACAACCTACAGAATTGATGAAAATATCACAAACTATATATCCAATAAAGGACTAATGTCTAGACTCGACAAAGAGCACAAACAAATAAGAAAAAAAAAACATTAAATAGAGGAGAAATGATATGAAGAGAAATTTTTTCAAAAGAACATAGAAATATTGCCAACATACAGGTGTACAAATGTTCAACATCTCTAATCATCAGGGAAGTGCAAATTAAAACCTCAGTGAAATATCTTATCTCTCTCAGAATGATGGTCATTTAAAAGTCAAAAATGAAGTTGCAAAGTATCATAAGAACGAAAAAACAAGTATCCAATGTACTCGGTCTAATATGAAACTAGTAGATGAAACTCCTACTTGTGCATAGGAGAGAAAAACAATTAAAGTCAAGTAGGGAGAAGGAGGAAGGAGAAAGAAAGGAAGAAGAAGGAGAAAGAGGGAAGGAGGAGGGAAAAGGAATGGTAAGTAATCTTAATAGGTAGGATGTACGGGTATATGGCACCCCTCCTGGGTGAAGGTCTCCATTCCAACTTGGACTTTACCTAACAAATGAAAACATTGTCACCTAATCATTTGTATCTCCATATGAATCTGAAATTTTACAAATATTAAAGGAAAATAATGTGAGTGTGGTTACCTCACATTCATTATCTTAGCCAAGTGTTTTAAGAAGAAGTGATCAGTTGGTTAAATACTATTAAGAGATCAAGTAAGATGTGGACTGAGAATTGTCCATAGGATTTAATTAGATGAAAATGGTCTGGGACGTTGTCCTAGATGGTACCTGTGAAGAGGTACAGATGCGAACCCAATTGGAATAGGCTGAGAAGAGAGTAAGACACAACCTAGAAACACTTCTTGTATAGGAAATTATCTTTGATTTTCTATCCTAATTTGAATGACTATTTTCTCTAAAAGCTTTCTCTTTTTCTATCTGTGCTACAGCACAATAAGAATTGCTTTCTTTTTGGTGAGTACCTTTAGGGTGGGTCCAAACAAAACAATAAATTCCTCCTTAGACACACACACACAAACAAAACAAAACAAAACAAAACACCAAATGCTGGCTAGGATGCAGAGAGAAAGGAATGCTTATATACTTTTTGTGGGACTGGAAGTTAGTACAACATCTATGACAAACAATATGAGGATTTCTCAAGGAAATAAATGTAGACTTATCATTTGATTCAGTAATCACACTACTGGGTAGTTACCTAATGGAAAAAGAAGTATTTTATTAAATAGACACCTGTGCTCAAAAATTTATCACAGTACTATTCACAAGTGCAAATATGTGGGATTGACCTAAGTGCCTATTAAGTCACAAGTAGATTAAGAAAATACAGTATATAGAGAGTACTACTAAAGTATATAAAAATTATGTCTTTTGCAGCAACATAGATATAACTGGAGATCATTATCCTAAAAAAAATATCTTATGAATAAAAAAAAAAACTACACATACTCTGGCAATAATTGGCAGCTAAACCTAGGGCCCCATGGTAAATGTCATTGGAAACCAAGAGTAGAGAGTGAGAGGAATTAATGTGTAAAAACTTACCTTTAGGGTACAATAAACACTATTCTGGTGATGCGCAAATTAAGAGCTCTGACTTAAGGGCGGTGCCTGTGTCTCAAAGGAGTAGGGCACCCGTCTTATATACTGGAGGTGGAGGGTTCAAACCCAGCTCCGGCCAAAAACTGCAATGAACTTAAAAAAAGCTCTGACTTAAGCATCATACAAAGTATCCATGTAACAAAAACATTTGTGCCTTCTAAAAAATATTTTCAAATTTTAAAAGTTGGTAACATTTTCATGATAGCTTTTTTAATAGACACTATTACTGATCCAATAATAATTCCATAACATCTTAAAGTTCCCAACAGAGATGATGACATAAAGTATAATTAAGTGATGGTAAGGTCGCCTAATTATCACTGATATTCCTTGCCTTTAAGGAAATCCATTTACACATTTGGGGGTCTGTTATCTATGGCTCAAAGCAAGGGCATAGTGATATATTTTTCTTTCTTTCTCACATACTATTGGAAAGGAAAAGAAACCAAACAACAATTAACCCCTGATAATTTATTAGGCATTATTGCTTTAGTATATATTAATAAGTATTGATTAGTCATGGACATACACATATGTATACAGGATGGAAATCAGTATTGCTTAGGTTTTTCTGTAATTAATCACATACTTTAAAATCTGGCTAAATTCTATATCCACCTATTACAACTTTCTCTGTCCTATTATCATATTAACTTTACTACTAACATTTTGAGTATCTCTGTTTTAATTGTACAAGAAAGTGACTGCACTTTGAATGTAGGTTGAGTGATCTTAGCAATAGTTGAACGCAATAATCTAACATAATATTTCAGAAATAAATGGCAGCATGACAACATGGTGTTGTCATGTTCTCATATCCTTCTAACAACCTGCTTTGGCTTCTCAATTTTCAAATCAATTATTTCATACAATTTTAGTCTTAACTGCATATTGATAAGGAATCCAAAACAGTTTCTATCTGGTTCAGAAGTAAGTGAAGATGTACAATATTGTATTTCACTTTTTGTAGGTTTTTTTTTTTTTTTTTTTTTTTTTGCAGTTTTTGGCCAGGGTTGGGTTTGAATCTTCCACCTTTGGCATATGAGGCTAGCGCCCTACTCCATTGAGCCACAGGCACCACCTGATACTGTATTTCTTTTAAAAAAATATTACTTGTTTTTCAGTGGCACCTGTGGCTCAGTGAGTATGGCGCCAGCTCCATATGCCAGAGGTGGCAGATTCAAACCCAGCCCCGGCCAAAAACTGCAAAAATAAATAAATAAATGAATAAAATAAAAATATCACCTGTTTTAGAAGGAATGTCGAGCTTTCAATTTGGAAAGACAACAAGAGCTGTGTTTTATGCTTGGATTCTGATGTTGTAGTGGGAACAGACAAAACATTCAAGGATAAAGCAGATTTTTACTCCCATAAAAACTGCCAAAGACTAGTCCCATTTGGAATCACTATAGCACATAATTACAGAATCTTTAAAAAAAAACAAAAAAAAAAAACAGAAACCGCCTCCTACAATTACTTCACTAGATATACAATTGTGTAAGAAATGGGATCAACTTGGTATTTAGTCCTCAAGTACATATAAAGCTTTACAGAAACACTATCTGTATGAAAGATGGACAAAGCTAGGAGGTATTTGTGCATGAGCAAGAAAACTAAAAATTCCAGAAATCATTTAAATGAAAACCTATTGTGAGGAGTCTAATTTTGTGTTCAATGCCTCCCCTTCCTTCTACTCTATACAATGTTTCAATATGTTCATCTTGCTCTAATAGAACAGTAATGGACATAGCCTTCCAAGCAAAACCTATTATTGTAGCAAAAAAAAAAAAAAAAAAATGAACAGAAAGGTTTCCAACACAGCAGACTCTTGGTACAATTAAAAAGAGAGGGAAAAAACATGCAAAATAACATTTTCTATACAACCATCACCTTGCCTGCTCCTGGTATACTGTTCTGAGTTCTATTTAATTCAACAACTTCAAATGCAATGGCAACAAGAAATATCTACACCAGCAAATAAAAAAATGCAGAGTAGTAATAAGTTTTGTGACCACCAGCCAAACACTCCTGGTAAGTTTTCAAGTACTCAATAACTTTTAAAAATACCTGAGTCACCCATAAATTACAGTGCCCTCATGGCTCTTCAAATACTACTCTTAAGTGTGATAAATCAGTACAGTTAGGCGTCATGAGGAGCGAGGGGGTTGTGGTCTTGGTGTGTGCCACACCTTTTGGGGGCAAAACAGGATTGTAAGAGGGACTTTACCCAACAAATGCAATCAGTGTAACATGGTTTCTTGTACTCTCAATGAATTCCCAACAATAAAATAATAAAAAAAAAGTGAAAGAAAAAAAACCTCAAAGTATTTATTACTACGAATTAGAGATAAGATGTGGAAAAATAAAGGGAAAAAGCAACAACTTGGGCAAGGTCAAGTAAATTGTTATGTACAACATGTAAGTTAATTCTCCTTATGTAGTATGCATAGAATTCTCTTGAGGTGAATATTCATATGGTGTAATACAATATTACTGAGGTCAAGCTTGCATTTCTTCAGTGCCTTAAGGAATCTATGTTGACAGTTGGGAATGTCCTTCCCAACTGAAATTATAAAAACAACAACTAAAACTTTAGTGGTAATTATGCAGCGAGTGCTATTCTAAGTGCTCTACACACATTATCCTCTCCATATGTGACGTAAGGGGAGGGCCAGAGCCACCAATACAGCGTGTGGCAGAGTCCTGATCATAGCTCAGCCAGTGTGGCTTCAGAGACCTGCTCCCTGGTCCCTTCTCTTTCTAAACGATTCCCTGTCTCCCTATTTTCCTTTCACTTCTCCCTGCACCTCACCCCTCCAACAATGATCTTAGGCCAGAAAGTCACAGCCTTCACAAGCGAGCTGCATATTTTTGAGAAATCACCTTCCTGGCAGCACATTTGAGGGATTCAAAGGCTTAGAACAACATGAAACAACAAATCAGCAATAATGACAAGGCAATGGCTTTTGGAGTGCAGCCTCACCTCCCATGTCTACAAAAGCATTCATGCTTATTATATTACTCACCTGGCCTGCCTTCCTGCACTCCGTCATTGTTTCAGTAGAAACCACTGAGTGCCCTGACCCCTCTCTCATATACCCCACAGGACAAGGTATACCGCAATCGTTCTTCATGCTGGCGCGACCTCAGACTCCACTTCCTGCCTCTTCTCTAAGAAATTTCTTCTGATCTATTTGCTGTTACAATCACTGTCCACATGGATGAAAACCACCAGTCTAATCCCAGTACTCAGCCTGAAAAGAGCCATACCTAACAAACCATCAAACCCACACTCTCCTTTGTGAAGAGCCTATGTGTTCCGGGCAAAGTATGCCATCTGCTGAGTCGTTCATATCAGCAGCTTTCTAAAGCAGAACCACCCTCCTGGATGCCTGAATACACTCAGGCGTCAGGGAGGACAAGAAACTTGACATGACCCCATGACGCGTCAGCGTTGAAACCAGGATTCTAATCAGGTTTGTGTTTCCAAGCCCCTGCTTGGTAACCTTTCTTTTTCCTCCCTTGCCTAAGAAAATTCTATTTATTCTTCAATTTCACTCTGACTCGTCTGCATTGTCCATGAGGTGAGGGCCCATGCTTTGCTCACCGCCATTTCTATGACACCTTCTAAGGACGGTGCACTCAGAACTTTCTGAACTAATCAATGTTTGTGAGAATAGCACCTCACACCCAATAGGCTCCTCAGTGGTTACAGTATAAATGGATTCCTACAGGTCAGGATCATGAGAATTCTAGAAAAGGCTGAATTTAACTCGAGTCTAAAGCATTTGGAAACAAAAAAAAAACCCCAGGGAACTCCAAATCTCCCCCTCGTCCTCTCTCCCTGTGTCTCTGCTCAGTCCCTTCTCTATTTCTGTTTCTCAGTCTCTTTGCTTCTCCATTCCATCCATTCCCACAGCTGTCCCTCTCACAAGCCATCAGCCTCTGAAGCTGTTAACACCCACTAACACATTATCAACAACCTCATCTGAAATACTCCTGGCCACATGTGAGATAAACTTACCCTAAATAAGAACACTAATGGTGTTGATTTGACAATGAATTCATCTCAACTGTGCCTCAGGTCACTTTTTACATAAGACCAGTCCTCTGGGTTAACAGGCATTAAATCCCACATCCAGATCTGAGAAGACAGGCGATCCTTCAAATCTCCCTCTCCTGTACAGGGGGATATGCGGTACACAGGTATACATCGTTACTCTCCTTTGTGTTACAGATGCCTTCATGCAGTAACATAGCTCTCTGCACGTACTAGCTCTCATGCTCAAAGTTTTCACAGTTATCTCATGGAATTCTCCCAGCAACCCCATGGTTGACAATACTATGTCATTTGTATTTGACAGAGGAGCTGGCTGTGGAACAAAGGGGCTCAATAACTTGCCTGAAGTCACATAGTTAGCAAGTGGCAGAGGCAGACATTCACTCTTAGCACCCACATTCTCTGAACCAAAGCCTACCTTACCCAGCTCCATCCTGTCTGCTTCAGGCAGACAGCATTCTTTGGCAATGAGTTCCTAACTGAGAAATACCCCGATTTTTTACTATCCTGGAATGACTTCTTCCTTATAAAGGTGATAATTTAGGAATGGATTTGCACTCAGCAACTGGTTTTCCACCACTAAGTGGTTCACAAAGTGTGGTCCCATCAATATTATTTAAAAGTACTTAGAAATGCAGGCCCTTGGGGCTGTGCCTATGACTCAAGGAGTAGGGCTGGGGCCCCTATACTGAGGGTGGCAGGTTCAAACCTGGCCACCAAAAAGTGCAAAAAAAAAAAAAAAGGCTCAAGAAATGCAGGATCTCTCCCAAACCTGTTGAGTCAGAAACTCTGGGGCTGGGACCTAACTGCCTGTGATTTAATGAGCACAGATAATAAGAATCCAGATAATTCTGATGCATGTTAAGGTTTATAAATTATTACTCCACATTTCCTGCAAGTGTTAGGTAATGGTCCCTTTGAAGACTCACTGTCAGAAATGGAAGACAGAGTGAGGCATCTCGTTTCAATAACACCTGGAGTTACACTCTGTCTACAATTTCTCACACTGTCATCTGTCCTCACACATAGGCTGTCTGCTCGAATTATAACTACTGAATAGCTAGTAAAATGAGTCTAAAATGAGTGTCCACCGTGGACGATTGTTAAATGTCAGGAGAGTATTTCCGTTTCAGGGTTGGATTTATCCAATATAAAGAAGTGAGGGAGGACCATGGGTGAGCCATCCCTTCTCTCAAGCTTAGAAAGCAAATTAATTATCCCTTAAAGTAAGTATCATATTCATGTGTCAAGTATGATCTATAATAAGGTCTTTACCGTGCAACTATGTTTCAAGCTATTGTTCACTGAAGTAAACACTTTTTAATTACTGTCATTTCATGCATTATTTATTCTCCACTCTATAATATACCTGTTAGAAGAAACAGTTCTCATTTTGCTGACTGCCATCTCCTCCCATCTTCTCTGGGTCCTGTACATGCTGTGCCCCATATCCACATTTTTTTTTCTTTACCTAAAATCAAGCACTGCATAAATGCAGTGGAGAACTTGGAGGCAAGTGTGATAGCTGACCACCCCTACAGTTTGCAAAGCCCTTCATCTACTCTGAGACACTTTTCACACATTCTCACTGTACATCTCACTCCTGCAATTAGGGTGTTGAAAAGCTGCTGTTGCTGAAGTGACATTTGCTCTAAGTATTGTCACTTTGAAGAATACCCAAGAAGGAAAATGAAAATCAATATAATTGTGAGTTATAAAACCTCAACTTTCATTCACTTACTTTCTTCAAATCTGTCAAATGAAAATAATTTCACTCTACCTGAGAAACAATATAGGGATATTCAAATTTTTTAAAGCTTAATTTCAAATTTGAATTTCTAAGGAGGCAAAACTCTCAGTCCAATTTTCTCTCATTACAGAGCTCTAACTATAGTCACGTGCCACAAAATCACAATTTGGTCAATAACAGACCATAGAAATGACAGTGGTTCCTTAAGATTATAATAGAGCTAAAAAATTCCTATCACCCAGTATTTACCATACTTTTTATTGTCATTTTAGGACTTACTCCTTCTACTTGTAAAATAAATAAATAAAAGCTAACTGTCAAACAGCTTTAGGCAAGTCCTTCAAGAGATGTTCCAGAAGAAGGCCTTGTCATCATAGGAGGTGACAGCTCCATGCATGTCACTGCTCCTGAAGACAGACCTTCCAGTGGGACAAGATGTGGAGGTGGAACACAGTTGATATTGACAATCCTGATCTTGCATAGGCTTAGGCTAATGTGTTTGACTCTTAGAATAACAACAACAAAAAAAGTCTGAAATTTTAAAAAGTAAAAACACATAGCTTAAAAAAGGTTCATAGAATAAGGACACAAAGACATAGTATAGCCACACAATGTGTTTGTGTTTTAACCTGTATCATTACAAAAGAGGCAAAACATAAAAAATTAAGAAGTTAACAAGTAAAAAGTTATAGTAAGCCTAGTTTAACTTATTATTGAAGGAAAAGTTTCAATAAATCCAGTGTAACCTAGGTATATAGAATTTATAAAGTCTACAGGCGTGCACAGTATAATGTCCCAGGCTTTCACATTCACTCACTCACAGACTCGCCCTGAGCAATTTCCAGTCCTGTAAGCTCCATTCGTGGTAAGTCCCTATATAGATCTACCATTTATCTTTTATGCCGTATTTTTTCCATACCATTTCTATATTTAGACATGTTTGTTGCAGTTGCCTGCAGTATTGGGAAAATCACATGCTGTACAGGCTTTTAGCCTCGGAGTAGCAGTCAGCTATAACATACAGGGTAGGTGTGTAGTCGACTATGCCATCCAGGCTTGTGTAAGTTCACTCTGAGATGTTCACACAGTTATGAAATTGCCTAAGAATGTATTTCTCAGAATGTCTCTCCATCATTAAGTAATATATCTGTATTCACAAAACCCTTGAAGGGCTGCCTATGAATTCATCAAAATATGAACTGAATTTTTTTATTAAACTCTTAGTCACTATCTTACATTAATGCTTGTTTTATAAAAAATTCTGATTACTTTTTAGGAAAGAAGGTGGCATCAAAATAAGGTATCATTTATGACCAACTCAATATATATTTTGATGACTTGGTATTTGTTATGATTCTACTATCCTCAAATTCTTTCTGCACTAATTGCAAAGCCACAATTACAGTTCTTTTTTTTTTTTCCCCAGAAAGGGTAATTTATTTATTTATTTATTTATTTTTATTGAATCTTAGCTATGTACATTAGTTCAATCATGGGGTACAATGTGCAGGCATCACATACAATCTGAGATACTTTCATCCGTCTGTTTGACATAACATTCATGAGATTTTCTCATTACTGTGTGAAATCATTTGTGTTCTGCATTTAGTAGTTTTCTCTTGACCCTTCAAAGGTGCACCTAAAGTGTGTTCTCACCCTTTATCCTCTCTCCCCCCACTCTCTCCCTCCCCTTCCCTCCCTCTCCCCTTTCCACGTTCTTTTGTGCAATAATTGGGTTGTAGCCTTCACCTGAAAGATATAAATTTGCTTCATATTAGGGCTGTATACATTGGATACTTTTTCTTCCATTCTTGAGATACTTTGCTAAGGAGGATGTGTTACAGCTCCGTCCATGTAAGTATGAAAGAGGAAAAGTCACTATCTTTCTTTAAGGATGCATAATATTCCATGGTATACATGTACCACAATTTATTAATCCATTCGTGGATTGATGGGCACTTGGGCTTCTTCCATGACTTAGTAAATATGAATTGGGCTGCAATAAACAATCTGGTACAGATATCTTTGTTGTAATGTGATTTTTGGTCATCTGGGTATATACCAAGTAAAGAAATTACAGGGTCAAATGGCAAGTCTATTTTTAAATCTCTGAGTGTTCTCCAAACATCTTTCCAAAGGGATGTATTTAGTTTGCATTCCCAACAGCAATGTAGAAGTGTTCCCTTTTCTCCAAATCCACGCCAACATCTCTGGTTTTGGGATTTCATCATGTGGGCTAATATTACTGGAGTTAGATGATATCTCAAGGTAGTTTTTATTTGCATTTCTCTGATGATTAAGGATAATGAGCATTTATTCATGTTTCTGAAGGCCGTGCACCTGTCTTCTTTAGAGAAGTTTCTCTTCAGATCTTTTGCCCAGCCTGAGATGGGATCACTTGCTCTTTTCTTGCTAATACGTTGGAGTTCTCTGTGTATTCTGGTTATTAAACCTTTGTCGGAGGCATAACCTGCAAATATTCTCTCCCATTCTGAGGGTTGTCTGCTAGCTATACATACTCTGTTCTTGGCCGTGCAGAAGATTTTTAGTTTCATCAAATCCCAGTAGTGTATTTATGATACCGCTTCCATTGCCTTGGGGTTCCTCCTCATAAAGTATTCACCCAGGGCAATGCTTTCAAGAGTGTTCCCTGCACTTTCTTCTAGTATTTTTATAGTTTCATATCCTAAGTTTAAATCTTTAATCCTGTGTGAGTCCATCTTCATTAATGGTGAAAGGTGTGGGTTCAATTTCAGTCTTCTACAGGTTGCCAGCCAGGTTTCCCAGCAACATTTGGTAAATAGAGAGTCTTTTCCCCACTGAATGTTTTTAGTTGGCTTGTCGAAGATCAAATAATGGTAAGTGGTGGGGTTCATCTCTTGGTTCTCTATTCTGTTCCAAACATCTACCTCTCTGTTTTTGTGCCAGTACCATGCTGTTTTGATCACTATTGATTTATACTACAGTCTCAGGTCTGGTAGCGTGATCCCTTCTGCTTTGTTTTTATTTCTAAGTAATGTCTTGGCTATTTGAGGTTTTTTTCTGATTCCATATAAAATGAAGTAGTATTTTTTCAAAGTCTTTAAAATATGACAATGGAGTTTTAATAGGCATTGCATTAAAATTGTATATTGCTTTGGGAAGTATGTACATTTTAACAATATTGATTCTTCCCATCCATGAGCATGGTATGTTTTTCCATTTGTTGACATGTTCAG
>CAUYON010036150.1:0-23039 GCA_963573935.1 Arctocebus calabarensis
GCGTTGTGGCAGGTGCCTGTAGTCCCAGCTACTTGGGAGGCAGAGGCAGGAGACTCGCTTGAGCCCAGGAATTGGAGGTTGCTGTGAGCTGTGATGCCATAGCACTCTATCCAGGGTGAGAGCTTGAGGCTCTGTCTCAAAAAAAAAAAAAAAAATAGATAGAAAGAGAAACTTCACAAACTATACAAACACATGGAAATTAAACAACATGTTCCTGAACAATCACTGGGTCAACAAATAAATAAAGATGGAAATTAAAACATTTTTGAAACAAATAAAAATGCAGACACAACATACCCAAGCCTGTGGGATGTAGCAAAAGAAATGCTAAGAGGGAAGTTAATGGCATCAAAAAGGAAGAAAGATCATAAATTAACAACCTAATATTGTACCTCAAGGATCTGGAAAACCAAGAATAAACCAAACCTAAAGTTAACATAAGAGCAGAACTAAATGAAATAAAGACAAAAAATAAAAAGGATCAACAAAATGAAAAGTTTGTTCTTTGAAAAGATAAACAAAGTTGATAAACCACTATTTACATTAACCAAGAAAAGAAGAGAGAAGACCCAAATAAACACAATCAGAAATGAAGGAGACATTACAATTGATATCACAGAAATACTAAAGGTCATCAGAGATTATTGTGAACAATTACATGCTCACAAACTAGAAAACCTAGAGGAAATGAATGAGTTTCTGAAAGCATACAACCCCTGAGAAAGAACCAGGAAGAAATAGGACTCCTGAATAAACTAATAATGAGTAGCCCAGATTGGATCACTATTAAAAATTCTCCCCAAAACAACAACGAAAAGCTCAGGACCTGGTGGATTCATAGCCGAATTCTACCAGACATTAAAGAACTGGTGCCAATCCTATTGAAATTGAATGCGATCCTAATGAAACTAAGATTGAGAAGGAAAGAATCCTCCCTAATATTCTACAAAGCCAGTATCATCTTGAAACCAAAACCAGGAAAGAGTGCAACAAGAGAAAAAAAAAGAAAAAAGAAAAAAAGTGCAACAAGAAAGGAAAACTACAGATGAATTTCTCTAATGAACATAGATATAAAATACTAGCAAATTGAATCCAACAGCACATCAGAAGGACAAATCAAGGATGGGTGCTCTGACTCAAACTGGTAATCCCAGCACTTTGGAAGGCCAAAGCAGGAGGATCTTTGGAGGCCAGGAGTTCAAGACCAGTCTGGGCAACATAGTGAGATGTTGTCTGTATAAAACCAAAACAAAACAAAAGGATAATTCACCACAGTCAAGTGGGTTTCATTCCAGGGATGCAGGGATTGTTCAACATATGCAAGTCAGTAAATGTGATTCACCACATAAACAATTAAAAATGAAACCACATGATCAACGAATGATCAATGAATGTGGAAAAAGCATTTGATCAAATCCAGCATCCTTTTTATGATAAAAACCCTCAAAAAATTTGGTGTAGAAGGAACTTATCTTAAAATAGTAAAAGCTATATCTGAGAAACCCACAGCTAACACCATACTGAATGGGAAAAAGCTGAAAGAACTGGAATAAGACAAGGATACCTACTTTCACCACTTCTATTTAACAGAGTATTAGAAGTCCCAGCCAGAACAATCAGGTAAGAGGAAGAAATAAAGAGCACCCACATCGGAAAAGAGAAACTTAAAATATCTCTATTTGCTGATGATATGATCTTGCATCTAGAAAACCCTAAGGACTCCTCCACAAGACTCTTAGATTTGATAAATAAATTCAGCAAAGTCTCAGGTTATAAAACCAACACACAGGCACGGCGCCTGTGGCTCCACGGGCTAAGGCGCCAGCCACGTACACCTGAGCTGGTGGGTTCGACTCCAGCCCGGGCCCGCCAAACAACAATGACGGCTGCAACCAAAAAATGGCCAGGCAGTGTGGTGGACGCCTGTAGTCCCAGCTACTTGGGAGGTGGAGGCAAGAGACTCGCTTGAGCTCAGGAATTGGAGGTTGCTGTGAGCTGTGATGCAACAGCGCTCTAGGGTAACAGCTTGAGGCTCTGTCTCAAAAAAAAAAAAAAAAAAAAGCCACACACAAAATTAATAGTATTATCTGTACACCAACAATAAGCAAATTTAAAACCACATCAAGAACTCAATCCCTGGGTGGTGCCTGTGGCTCAAATGAGCTCCATATGCTGGAGGTAGTGGGTTCAAATACAGCCCTGGCCAAAAACTCCAAAAAAAAAAAAAAAAAAAAAAGAACTTAATCCCTTTATAATAGCTGCAAAAAGTAATCCTCAGGAATAGAGTTAATCAAGCAGATGAAAAATCTCTGTAAGTAGAACCAATGAAAGAAATTAGACAAACAAATGGAAAAATATTCCATCCTCATGGATTAGAGAATCAATATTATTAGAATGACAATATTGCCCAAAGCAATCTACAGATTTAGTGCAATTCTTATCAAAATACCAATGTCATTCTTCATAGAATTAGAAAAAACAATTCTAAAATTCATATGGAACCAAAAAGAGCCCAAATAACCAAAGCAATCCTAAGCTAAAAAAAAAAAAAAAAACAAAACTGGAGGCAACATCATATTACCCGACTTCAAACTATATTACATGTCTATTGTAACCAAAACAGTACGGTACTAGCATCACATAGATCCATGGAAGGGAATACAGAACCCCAAAACAAAACCATAAACCTACAACCAACTGATCTTTAAGAAAGCAGACAAAAACATACGCTGGGAAAAGCTTTCAATAAATGGTGCTGGGAAAATTGGATAGTCATATGCAGAAGAATAAAACTAAATTCCTATCTCTCATATATATAAATTAAGATCTGGCAGAATAAAAATCCTGGAAAAATTTTTCTGGGCATTCCTCTAAGCAATGAATTTATGAATAAGACCCCGAAAAGCAATAAAAATAGACAAATGGCACTTGATTAAACCAAAAGGCCTCTGCACAGTGAAATAATCAAAAGAATAAGTAGACACCTACAGAATAGAAGAAAATATTCATAAGCTATGTATCCAGCAAAGGACTATCATCCAGAATCTACAAGGAACTCAAATAACTCAGCAAGAAAAAGCAAACAATCCTGATAAAAAGTAGGCAAACGGGCTCGGCGCCTGTGGCTCAAGTGGCTAAGGCGCCAGCCACGTACACCTGAACCGGTGGTTTCGAATCCAGCCCGGGCCGCCAAACGACAATGACGGCTGCAACCAAAAAAAGGCCGGGCGTTGTGGCGGGTGCTTGTAGTCCCAGCTACTTGGGAGGCGGAGGCATGAGACTCGCTTGAGCCCAGGACTTGGAGGTTGCTGTGAGCTGTGATGCCATAGCACTCTGCCCAGGGTGACAGCTTGAGGCTCTGTCTCAAAAAAAAAAAAAACCCAAGTTCTGTATAAAAGGATAAAATTCCTATTTCTAAATAAGTACACAAATATTATGGAGATAACTTTCTTCCCACTTGTCTCTCTCACACACACACACCCTGGTATGAGAGTTTGTCCGTTCCTGGGGGGTTTTTTTTGTGCCCCTCAATATCCAGTGTCTTTTCTCAGAAAGGCGAAAAATCAGTAATCTCTGGTCCTGAAATCCCATAAAATGGTCTCCATGTTGAGGACATATAAATAACCTTTAAACAGAAAATTTTTCAGAGAAAAAGGGTAAATGTTGTGATAGCCAGAATTTTAACTCTGTTTTTACTGATTGCTAAATCAAAGTAGAAAATCAGAAGGAAGCAATATTTACTCTGCCATACAGGATGTTAGCTCTTTACTTGAAATTAGTAAAGTGGATTTTAAAAATTAGAGTAACACATTGTGAGTCTTGCTATCATTCTGATAATTTCTTTACTGTTCTTCTCTCACTAAATTTGGATATTATGGGAATATATTTTAGCAATAGCCCTGAAAGACTGAAAATGAAAAAAAAAAATCAAAGTACAAATTGATTCCATTTTGTAGAAAATGCTTTGAGGGCTTCCTTTTGCTCTTTCCTATCTTCTCCAATTAGTAAGTTTCATGAAACATCAACCTAGTATAAGTTATTATTCTTTTCGGAAGTTCAGTTTTGCTTTGATTCTTAAATTTTTACATGGTAAACTTTTACATATTTTATTACATGAAAATATTAAAGCCAATCTTTGAAAATGGATTAGATTGCTAAATTTGAATGCCTATGGACAAAGTATCAATATAGTGGTTGCATCCTTGTTAGTGAGGGAAGAGGATTCCAAATATGTTTATATCACAATGCATTTTTATGGTTTATTCCACTGTACTCCCAACAAGCAGTATCTATCTACCCCTTATTTTAGATTGGATTAAAAACTCTGTTTACCAAGTATTTATGAGTTGCTGCTACAATGACTGATGTCATAGCATCTGCTTTCTAGGACTTAAACTCTAGTTTGAAAGTGAAAAGTTTCTAGGCAAAGAAGCTATTATAAAAGCAAAGATTATATTTATTAAAGTATTAAGTTAATTGTAATCAACCACGTAGATTTGTGATTCTTTCTAGTTAAGATATGAATGACAGTTGGGGCTCTTACTATATGCCAGTTACTTGTTCTAAATGCCTTTGTGTATATTATCTTTATCCTAACATTAACTCTTCCTGGTAAGTACTGTAAGTATCACCAGAGAAGTATGAGTCACAGAAAGATTAAGTTCCTTACCCAAGATCACATTCCATTTAAATTGTAGTCTTTTAATGATATTCTATTACATAAAGTCCAAAAAGGTATTTAAACTGGCCTCGGTTTGACACTTTCAGTCTTGATGCTCATGTAAACCACATTTGGTTATAGGAAATGTGTTTATCCATCTATGCAAAGCCACCCTGGTCTTCTTAGTCATTGACTTGGAGCTTCATTGTCATTAAAAAGAGGAAGAGCCCATTTGAGAAAAACTGTACAGTTCATATAACAACTGCATTTTTGTTTTTTGTTTTTTGTTTTTTTTGTGGAGACAGAGTCTCACTCTATCGCACTCGGTGGAGTACTGTGCCATCACAGCTCACAGCAACCTCCAGCTCTTGGGCTCAAGCGATTCTCCTGCCTCAGCCTCCCAAGTAGCTGGGACTACAGGCGCCCGCCACAGCGCCCAGCTATAACAACTGCATTTTGAAATCTGGTCTGAACTCTACAAACTTACATGAATCTGAGCAAGTTATTTTAATTACCTCTACTTTTAGAAAAAATAAAGCAACAACGAAAAAAAACAGATGCTGCATCCAAACTAAGCTTTTCTTGGATAAATTAAGAAAACAATTACTGAAGTATTCCAGAGAGAAATGTCTTCAGTCCCTTGATGCTCCAAGGGTTATTAAAGTTTTACCTGCAGATAACCAAGACTTGCAGAAGTTACAAGTCATTTACTTCATTCACTGCAGCTAAGAGAATCTTGTGCTCCTGCCTCATAGGATTATTTCTTGCTGCATTTAGTTTGCATTAATAAGCATTTGGAAGGAGTTGAATTTCTTCTAGAAAGCTGAATTGGCTTCTTGAGATCTTATCCAAAAACAAATCCTGTTATCTTCCTATCTAGGTTTTAGGTAAAACTTTTAAAGGGCTCTTCCTCCCCCCCAAAAGCAAATTTTATCAAATCATTGAGGCCTTTTTATCGGACCCAAAAATTGTGTTTTAAGCATGTCTCTGTGTTTATCTCTGGCAGCAGGTGCTTCCATCATTCCCTATTATGGTAAAACTTCATAATTTTTCGATGCTAAACATAAGGAAGATGTAAGAAGAATCTTTTTTTTTATTAAATCATAGCTGTGTATATTAATGCAATCATGGGGTACAATGTGCTGTTTTTATATACAATTTGAAATATTTTCATTGAACTGGTTAACATAGCCTTCGTGGCATTGTCTTAGTTATTGTGTTCAGACATTTATATTCTGCATTTAGTAAGTTTCACCTATACCCTTCTAAGATGCACCATAGGTGTGGTCCCACCAATTACCCTCCCTCCTCCCATTCTCCCCCCTCCCCTCCACACCCGTGCCCCTTTTCCCCACATTCTTGTGCTATAATTGGGTTATAGCTTTCATGAAAGCTATAAATTAGTTTTATAGTAGTGCTGCGTACATTGGATACTCTTTCTTCCATTCTTGAGATACTTTGCTAGGAAGAATATGTTCTAGCTCCATGTAAACATAAAAGAGGTAAAGTCACCGTCTTTCTTTAAGGCTGCATAATATTCCATGGTGTACATATACAACAATTTATTAATCCAGAAGAATCTTAGTTTAAATTTTCACGATCATAGAAAATTTATTTTGGTAATATTAACATCATTTAACAACCAGTTGAGCAACCTCTACCTGAAGAAGTTACACACACTGTGGCGGGCGCCTGTAGTCCCAGCTACTAGGGAGGCTGAGGCAAGAGAATCGCTTAAGCCCAAGAACTGGAGGTTGCTGTGAGCAGTGTGACGCCACGGCACCCTACCCAGGGCGATAAAGTGAGACTCTGTCTCTACAAAAAAAAAAAAAAAAGTTACACACAAAGAGCAACAAGATTTCAGATGATTAAACTTTATTACTTGGCCTGAAACATTGTGTAGTGGTTTAAAAAAATAGTTTCTCATTTCCTCTACGTCTTGATGTTTATTATTTATTATGTGGGAGAGGACCTGTTTGTCCAGCAACCATTTTGTTTCTTTTAGAGCTTGGCAATGCTAGATCTCATTTGCATTTGGTTATATTAATTCCCCTACCACCACCACCTCCACCGTCATTTCTTCTCATCTCCTTACTCCTGCTTCTCCTCCACTTCATCTCTCCCCTAGCCCATCATCTCTCTTACCTCCTCCATCTTTTCTCTACCCCTGCTTATCACTCTTCCCCCATCATTTTCCTATCTCTCACCTACCCCACTTCCTAGTCCCCATTCTTTAGTCACTTTTGCTATTCCTTTTACTCCCCTGACCTCTGCCCTGGCTCTAGCCTCTTCTCCCTGCTTCCCTTCCTAATTTTCCCCACTCACTCACTTCCCTGTTTTTCTTCACTCCTCCACTTTCTCTTGGTCTTTCTCCTTTACTCTGTCCTTCCTCCCCCCCATCACAGTGGCCTATGATATGATATCCTCCAGAATCACATCTTAATTTCTCCAAGGTGTTCAGCAAAGGAGCTGTTGCTTATGCTGATTAATTTGATGTTATAGACCAAGCATCCTCTAGATGGCACATAAACTCCCTTCCCACCCCACATTTTTCAAATCATAGACTACTAATTTTTTTTTATAAAAAACAGAAAGATACATAGCAACCAAAATGTTAATGTTATCTATTTGTTGATAGTGGAATTTTTGGGAAATTTTTATGTTCTTTGTGCTTCTGCATTTTTCATGTTTTCTAAAATGTTTCTATTATAATGCTCTTTTTAAAAAATCAATTGATCTTTTTTCAGTAGATCTTTATTTAATGAAAGGTAAAACAGTCAGAATTTGATCCTATAGAGAAAATGTTTTGCTATTTTGATGTTCGGTTTTCCAGATCCTTTTGGGCTTTGAAAATGGTCTCACTCTTTAGACTGCAGTATGAAGTCATTGGCACTATTGTAGCATGTGATGGATGTTAAATACAGCTGTACAAGTTAGGCTTTCCACCTGAAGTTCTATAAGATCTTTTCTGCTTTTCTCTATCCTCCCCAAAATTTAGTTCATATTTTGTTTTTAGTAATTATAGTCTATAAGAGTGTTTAGTCTGGTAAACTTGGCAATTTATGTATAGATTTGTTTTCAGCTCTGTTAACCAGTCTTGGGTGTAAGAGGGACAGGCATTGGTGAGCAACAGTTCTACTGTTAGACCTTCTCTGTTGTCTCCCCTTGGTATTGCTGGTTGTAAAAAGCTTAACTTAGATGCTATACTGGGCCATGATACCAATTCTGCCACAATTAAATGTTAAAATTCTGAGCTTAGATTCAATTTGACCAAAAGGAAAACTTTCATCAGTCTATTTCCTTTTGGGTTTGTTGATTAGCCTATGGGTAGAAGGTGAATGGAAGACTAGATGAAGTTTTCTAGACAACTTGAGTTACTCATTTCCTAGCTATAATGTACTCCTTATTTTACAAAGAGTTAAATGGTAATGGTGCAGTTGGTGAATGGGTTTGTAGATGTAGGAGGTTTTGAAAAGTGATCTAGGAATTCTGCAGTTAATTGAATCCTTAAGGCATGGACCCATGGTCATTGAAAAAATTTCACTGAACAAAATTTTCTTGGTTTTGCTCCTACATATAGTTCTCAAAGTGTTTTTAAAGTACAAAATTATCTTTTAAAAGGATTTTATGTCTATTTATGCTGGTTGGGCATTTTACATAATAACCATGACATTTAAAAAGATTTAACACAGTGTGTTTGCTCCCTTCGGCTGCCCTTCTCCTGGTTATTTTTGTTTTGGCTCTCAGTTTCTCAAGTCTGCATTACTGGTGCTTTTATCCCATTTTTCCCCGTCTTGTGAGCAAAGTTTTAACAGTACATAGAAAGTTAACTGCCTGGAGTCTTTTAAATATAAGTAACATGCAACCAGTAATAAGCTGTCGGTTGTTTTTTTTGTGCTGCCTGCAAAGAAACATAAACACAGCGCTCATTTCTGGCAGGTTTTTACTGTCAGAGTTTCTCCTATTATATTTATCTTACAATTTGCCAGGGGGTGAAGTTATTAAGTTTTAGCAGCAGCCATCGATCAAGTTCACAAGTTAACACGATAAAGGCTCTGTGCCGCTCAGATCCGGGGAAATGATGATCCTCACTCGGTAATTAACTAAATGAGAAAGTTAAATCTTACTTGAGAGCTGGGAGAGATGAAAGAGAGGTGTTTGTCAGTTTCTCAGTGGAAATTAGAAGCAGTTTTCTGCAATTCCCTAAGCTGCTGCTCTGTCATATTTTACATAAGCACTGGGAAAACGTCTTGTAATTAGTGCTGTCATGGAGGATTTTTTTTTTTTTGCTGAAGGATGTTGGAATAATTCATTAGATTATCAAGAAAGGCTTGTGTCCTGAAATGATTAGCACAGTGAAATTTAAACCATTAACGATAACAAGTTTAGAGCTTGCTGCAGTGCGGAGGCACCCAGGGTATGTCTATGCCTATTTCAATCATTTCTTATAATTAAACATTATGTCTTTTTTCCCCCATCAGTAGGACCCATCCAAAATTCCTTTTAAGGTGGCTCTGTCTACATCAGTGGGTTTACCAGCCTTGGAGGTGTGTGTAGTTAGTAGCTATAATAATGCAGCAGTAAATTAAACTGCAGTGAGTTTCTCGGTTTAGAACAAAAGAACCTATTGCTCTGGAAACTATAGAGATGCATGAGGGAGTCTACTAAAGAAACTAGAGTCTCAATTTTAAAACCTAAGAATGTTAAATGACTATTCTATTCCTTTAATTACATGAGAAATCAGAAAATAATATAAAAGGCTTTGGTTTGATTTGGGTAAATTTTATGTGTGGCTTTTCCTATAGTTAGCACCTACAAAAAAAAGACTGGCAAGTGTCAAGTCTTTAAATACTTATATACTGGGACAATGTGAGTTCATTTCCTAGTGAGTTGTATTAGGATTGTAAGCTTTTCCTGGTAGGTTTATTAGAAATCAGTCAGATTCATAACATGAACTTTCCTTCTGCTGACAGTTCTGCTCCTTCCTGTCTTCCATGTTCACTAATCAGATCTGACATGTTTATGAGTTCACCTAATATGTAATCATATTTAGTAGAAGCTGTTAAAATATTAATACCGTAATCCCACTGAGAATTGTGATGTTTACCCCTCTTAAAATGTATCCCCCATTTGTACACCCAGCCACCATTTTCATTTGAATTCCACTCTCTACTCTGTCCCATAAAGGATAATAGACTCCTTCTTTGGTCACTATTTAGTTACAAATAACTAAAAATTAGAATAATTATAAGTTCTTGAGCATTCATTAATTTTTCTCTGCATGTTCAATTTATGGCTAAATTCTTTCAATTTCTCTTGAAATCCCCTTATAAAAGGATACTCAGGTGCCAGTTAGTTCTGACATCTCTGCATTCCTTTTCTTTCCCACCATAGCTCTTTAGGACTTCTGGAACTGTTCTGTGTCTCTTTGTCATCACCATATCCATCCCAAGGTGTGCTTACTTATCTCTCTTCCTATCCTAATCAAAATGTAAACTATCCCATTTCCTCACAATTCAACCAAGTTGGTGTTTTTAAGATGCTTTTACAGAGATCAAGGGAAAATAATTGGAAAAGGTGATTAAAATCAGTGGTTTACGATTCTTATTTAACTAAATTCTAGCAACAGCCTATAGAAAATATAATATAGATTTTAAAAAATCTCTTCCTATCCCCTGAAAAACCCTTGCAGATTTGCCTTGTTTCTTTTGGCCATCAGAGCAAGGATCCTAGTTCTATCTCCATCCAGGTTTATCTACCAGACTAAAGATCAGCCCAGGTCCTTTTTTTTTTTTTTTTTTTTTTTTTAATTTGAGACAGAGTATGGCCCTGGGTAGAGTGCTATGGCGTGACAGCTCACAGCAACCTCAGACTCTTGGGCTTAAGTGATTCTCTTGCCTCAGCCTCCCAAGTAGCTGGGACTATAGGAGCCTTCCACCCAAGTCCATTCATTATGTAGTTGCTAGTCTAAATATTTCTAAGACAATCAGATATCATACTTGACTACTATAAAATCTCCAGGGGATCTACTTTACACTCCAGATGAAATTCAGACTCCTTAGGGTAGCCTAGAGGGCTTTATATGATTTGGCCTCAGGCTACCTCATTTGCCATCATTTCCCCCCTTATACAATCTGACCCAGCCGCACTAGCCTTCTTTCTGAACGCACTTTTGTATGCACTCTCTTTTCTGTCTGGAAAGCTCTTAGCCCAGTTCTTCATAAGACTGACTTCTTATCATTCAGATCTTGGCTCAAATCTTACCTCCTTCAGAGTCATTTCTTGATGATTCCAGTGAAAGTAGGCTATCCTATTTACTCCCTGTTTTTTTTTCTTCACAGTCCTTATTGGTTTCTGAAATTACCATATTTATTATATGTTCTCCCCAGAAAAGGCAAAGAAAATTTGATGTGTTTACCTGTTCATTGCACTTTCCCCAGCATCTGGTAAAGTGCCCAGCACAGAGTAGTCACTCAATATAAATAGTTGTTTGTGGATTGATAATGCTAAAGTTCCAACCTGAATCAGAATTCTTATCTTATCCCTCCTAGGCTGCAGCCTCATCCCCTGTACAACTGTAGTCCCCAGGCTCAGTGCCCCCATAGCATGGTGGTTATGGCATCAGGTACATAGGCTGGCGGGTTCGAGCCCAGTCTGGGCCAGCTAAAATAATAATGACGACTGCAGCAACAACAACAAAAATAGCTGGGCATTGTGGCAGGCACCTGTAGTCCCAGCTACTTGGGGGCCTGAGGCAAGAGAATCACTTGAGCCCAAGAGTTTGAGGTTGCTGTGAGCTGTGATGACACAGCACTCTACTGAGGGTGACATAGTGAGACTTTGTCTCAAAAAAGAAGAAAAACAACTGCGGTTCCCAACCCCTGTCCACATACTGGTACTGGTCAGTGGCCTGTTAGGAGCCTTTCAGGAAGCTGGAGGTGAGGAGCAATAGGAGGTGAGCAAGCAAAGAGTGAGGCTTCATCTGTATTTATAGGCACTGCACATCATTTGCATCCTGTCAGATAAGCAGTAGCATTAGATTAGATTAGGACAATCAATTCTTATGCAAATCTAACGCCTGATAATCTGAGGTGGAGATACAATGCTTTTGAATCATCCGGAAACCATCTCCCCCACCTTATCCCCTAGGTGTGGAAGAATTTTCTTCCATAAAACTGGCCCCTGGTGCCAATAAGTGTTGGGGACTGCTCCTGTACAACTCTGCTTTAACCTCATCGGCTCAATCATTATTGTTCCCTGTCTCCTACCATAGTTTCCAATGCAAGAGCCTTTCCTCAAAGCCAAATAAAATTCTCAGATACCTTTTTTCTTTTGCATCTTTCTTGTCGTAATTACTTTCTTATCTTCTCTCTCTCTTTTTTTTGTTTTTTTTTGACAGAGACTCACTATGTTGCCCTCAGTAGAGTCCTGTGGCGTCACAGCTTACAGCTACCTCAGACTCTTGGGCTTAAGCAGTTCTCTTAAGAAAACTGGGACTACAGATGCCGCCACAATGCCTGGCTATTTTTCTTTTTTGTTGTTGCAGTTGTCATTGTTGTTTAGCTGGCCCGGGCCAGGTTCGAATACCCTAGTCTTGGTGTATATGGCTGGTACCTTAACCACTGTTCTACAGGCACCAAGCCCTTATCCTATCTCTTGTTGTAATTCCTTTCTTTGTCTACTCCTTGCAATCCCAGCTCTGAACAGTATCCCTTGTCTGAAACATTTCTCTGCTTACCACACCATTCCTTTTGGTTAAAGCAGAGTTTGCATGCAAGCTAAAAACATCTGTTATTTCACCATCAAGTTCAGCCAGTCCATGATACATTTTTCCAACCTATATGTAATACACTTAGCAAAGTCAGCATACTTAATAGTACAGTGGTGGTTGGTAGTTGGGCCACTTGATGTCTTCAAGTATATATTTTCCTATCCAGGCCCAGGCTGCAGCTTCAGAAAAATTCATGGTAAGTTTGAGAGTGGTACATGTAATATCTTTTCAAGGGGGAAAAATGTTAGCTGTTAGCCTTTGAGAACTAAGCTTGAGGACAGTAATAAATACTTAACTCCTTTCATTTTGTGTGTTTGTCACCTGACGGCATATTTCCTTCTTCCTTCCTTTCTTTCTTTTGGAGACAACTGTTGGCATAAATAGAAAAACAGAGAGGAGATGTTCAGGGTGGCAGAAACTTAGTGTCCATTAAACTGAGGCTTTTTGTCAACTTTCTTAGACATTTGAACAATAGTAGAGTCATGAGGCCTCCTTTTGTTGGGAAAGCCAAATCAATTCTTCTGCCACTAGTAACCATTACACTCTTTCTCATACCTTCTAATATACAACCTTTTGATTTTTTAATAATTGAACTTTTTCATTGTACCCTTGTGGATTTTCAGAAGCTCACAAATTGAAATTTTGCTGCATTTACTTTAGACATGTGTAAAAAAATCTGTATTGGAGAATGGTAGAAGGAAAGGGCTTGAAAACAAAGACATTTATCTCTGAATTTTCTCTTATTTCAAAGATATCTTTTCCCCATCGAATTATCTTGGTACCATCCCCAAAACTCAAAAGTAGGGGGCGGCACCTGTGGCCCCATATGCCAGAGGTGGTGGGTTCAAACCCAGCCCCAGCCAAAAACTGCAAAAAAACAAAACAAAACAAACTCAAAAGTAGGGCGGCACCTGTGGCTCAGCAAGTAGGGCGCTGACCCCATATGCCAAAGGTGGCGGGTTCAAACCCAGCCTCTGCCGAACTACAAAACAAAAAACTAGCCCGGCATTGTGGTGGGCACCTGTAGTTCCAGCTACTCAGGAGGCTGAGGCAAGAGAACCACCTAAGCCCCGGAGTCAGAGGTTGCTGTGAGCTGTGTGACACCACGGCACTCTACCCAAGGCGATAAAGTGAGATTCTGTCTCTACAAAAAAAAAAAAACAAAAAAAACTCAAAAGTAACTTCTTAGTTGCAAGTGAAATACATATTAGAGTGTTATTTAGCTTATGAACATTCTAAGAATTTTTTCACACCAACTTTATTGAGATCTAATTTACATACAATAAGCTACACCCATTTTAAGTATGTAGTTCAATGAATTTTGACAATTGTATATGGTTGTGTGATACTCAAGATAGAGAGGGAGGCTCCCATGGCTCAGCGGGTAGGGCACCGGCCCCATATACTAAGGGTGGCAGGTTCGAATCTGGCCCCGGCCAAACTGCAACGGAAAAATAGCTAGCCCTTCCTGCAGGCGCCTGTGGTCCCCAGCTACTCCAGAGGCTGAGACAAGAGGATCACCTAAACCCAGGAGTTGGAGGTTGTTGTGAGCTGTGTGATGCCACAGCACTCTACCAAAGGCGATAAAATGAGACTCTGTCTCTTAAAAAAAAAAAGAGAGAGAGAACATTCTTGTTGCCCCTGTGGCCACCTTCAGTCAGTCCCACCCCCACATCCAGCCCCAGGCAGCTACTGACCGGTTTCTTTCACTAAAAAGTTAGATTTGTTTTCCTAAAGTTTCATGCAAGTAGAATCATAAAGTATATGCTCTTTTATACTTGGCTTCTTTCTTTCTTTCTTTTTTTTTTTTTTGGAGACAGACCTCAAGCTGTCACCCTGGATAGAGTTCTGTGGCATCTCAGCTCACAGCAACCTCCAATTCCTGGGCTCAAGCGAGTCTCATGCCTCCGCCTCCCAAGTAGTTGGGACTATAGGCGCCCGCCACAACGCCCGGCCATTTTTTTGGTTGCAGCCGTCATTGTTGTTTGGCGGGCCCAGGCTGGATTCGAACCCGCCAGCTCAGGTGTACGTGACTGGTGCCTTAGCCCGTTGAGCCACAGGCGCCGGGCCATACTTGGCTTCTTTCGTTCAGCATGTTTTTGAGACTCATCCACATTATTTTGTATATTTGTACTTTGTTCCTTTTATTGGTGAGTACTCTTCCATTGTACAGATACATACATGTTATCAGTTTATTTTTTATTTTTATGTGAAAGTTTATTGAGAAACAAAGGATTTACAGAACAAAAGCAAGATAAAAGTTTACAGAGCAAGACATGTTAGTCATGGACAATGAATGGGATTCCTTTGTCTGAACAAGGAAAGGGCCTCAGTTCATCTTGTGATGGGCAATTGGATTGTTATAGTTTTGGACTATTATTATAGCAGCAGTGAACATTAATTTACTAGGCTTTGTGTAGAACTATGTTTCATGGTAGGGGGGGTAAATACCTAGGAATAAATATGCTGGGTCATATGGTAAGTATATGTGTAACTTTATAAAACACCTATCAACTTGTCTTCCAGAGTGGTTGTATTATTAAACATTATTGCCAACAATGTATGAGAGATGCAGGTGCTTCTCTTTTTTTGCCAATATTTGGTATGGTCAAGTCTTTTTTATTTTAGCCATTCTAGTATATGTGTATTAGTATCTTGTGATTTTTATTTACGTATCCCTAATGATGATGTTAAACTTTTTTTTTTTTTTTTGCAGTTTTTGACAGGGGCTGGGTTTGAACCCACCAAGCCGGCGCCCTACTCCTTTGAGCCATAGGCACCACCCTGTTGAACATATTTTGTTTGTTTGTTTGTTTGAGACAGACCCTCAAGCTGTTACCTTGGATGGAGTGCTGTGGCATCACAGCTCACAGCAACCTCCATTTCCTGGGCTCAAGTAAGTCTCCTTCCTCTGCCTCCCAAGTAGCTGGGACCACAGGTGCCCGCCAAAACGCCCGGCCATTTTTTGGTTGCAGCCACCATTGTGTTTGGCTGGCCCAGGTTGGATTCTAACCCGCCAGCTCATATGTACGTGGCTGGCGCCTTAGCCCGTTGAGCCACAGGCTCTGAGCCTGAACATGTTTTATATGCTTTTTGGCCCATGAATCATGAATCTTTTTGTGTGAAGTGTCTGTTCAAATCTCTTGCTCAATAACAAAATTGGAGTTATTTGTTTTCTTATTGAGTTTTAAGAGTTCTTCATATATTCTGGAGGCAAGTCCTTTTGCAAATACATATTTTACAAATATTTTCTCCCAGTTTATGATTTGTCTTTTTTATTTTAACTGTTTTAGAACTCAGAAGTTTTAAATTTTGCCACATGCCATTTTTTGACCTTTTTTCTTTTATAATGTTTCCCTTTCCCAAGGGCACAAGATTTTTTTTAAGGAGTTTTATAATTTTAGCTTCTACACATAAGTCCAGACTGTTTAGCCGGATGTAATGTCCCACACCCTGTAGTCCTAGCTACTTAAGAGGCTGAGCCATGAGGATTACTTGAGTCCAGGAGTTTGAGATTGCAGTGAGCTATGATGATGCCACTATACTCTCGTCTGGGCAACAGAGTAAAACTCTGTTTCGGATAAATTCTTTTAGCACCATTTACTTAAAAGGCTGTCCTTTCCCCCATTGAATTCTCTTGGCACCATTTTCAAAATTAAGTTGACTATATGTGAGTCTGTGTCTGGACTCTGTTCTGTTCTAGTGGTCTATACGTTTGTCCTTACACCAAAGTTACACTATGTTGGTGACTGTTGCATGTCTTCAGTACTCCAAGTCCTTCATCTTATTTTTTTAATGAATATTTTGTCTAAGTTTCAGTCTTTTGCATTTCCTTTTGTTTTCTTTGGTTGGTTTATTTTGAATCAGAGTCTCACTCTTGTTCCAGACCAGAGTGCTGTGGTTTCAGCCTAGCTCACAGCAACCTCAAACTCCTGAGCTCAAGCAATCCTCCTGCCTTAGCCTCCCAAGTAGCTGAGACTACAGGCATGAGCCACTATGCCCAGGTACTTCAATTTTTGGTAGGGATGGCATCTCACTCTTGCCTCACCTGATCTCAAATTCCTGACCACAAACAGTCTTCCTGCTTGGCCTCCCAGAGGGCTAGAGTTACACACTTGAACCACTAAGCCTGCCCGGCCCTTTTCTTTGCTATACAAATTTTAGAATCAGCATGTCAATTTGCCTCCTGATATTTTGGTTAATATTGCACTAACATTGTAGATCAATTTGGGAAGAATAAACATCTTAATAATATTGAGTCCAATTTATGAACATAGAATATCCATTTAGTAAAGTATTTTTAAATTTTTGCATTAAATATTTGTATTTTCTTGTTTTTTATTCTTACTTTCCCAGTTCCAGAATGCATATTTATTTAAGTATTTTAAAAATTTCCCTCAGCAGTGTTTCATAATTTTCAGTATACGGGCATTATACAAATTTTGTTTACTTTATACCTTAATATTATGTTTTTGTGCGCCTATAATGCGTTGGCACATGCTTTTCAAATTCATACTTATATATGTATATGTGTGTGTGTATACATATATATATTTTATAGTCACTGCTCCTCAAAATAAGAGTATTTCTTTTTTTTTTGAGACAGAGGCTCACATATCACCCTTGGTAGAGTGCTGTGGTGTCACATATCAAATGTACTCTTATTGAAAGTACATTTTTTCCACATGTATGTTTCCATTTATTTTAATCTTCAAGTATAACATATCACCCTCAGTAAAGTGCCGTGGTGTCACATATCAAATGTACTCTTATTGTATAATGTATCTTATATATATATGAAATACTTTATATACACACATATATATGTATAAGATACATTATACATACACACACACACATATATATATGAAATTAGTATAGTGGTTATTCTTTGGGTGGCTAGTGACCTGAAAAGGGACACAAAGAGAGCTTGTAAGGCTCATAATAAACTGTTTCTTGAAGTAAGTGCTGGTTACATGGGTATATTCACCTTGTGAAAATCCATAGAGCTGTACACTTAAGATTATGTACTCTTGTGTATGTTATACTTGAAGATTAATATAAATGGGAAACATACATGTGGAAAAAATGTACTTTCAATAAGAGTATGAAAGCCCAACGCCAGCAGTGACTTTCAGGTCATTAAGAATGTTCATTTATTGAGTGCTTCACTGTGTCCTAGGTAGTATCCTAAGCATCTTTTTTATGAATTTTTATATTTGATCCTCACAAAACCCCAATGAAGTACATCCTACTATTATCCCATTTAACAGTTGAGAGAAACAGAGACTTAGAAAGATCAAATTATTTATTTCATGTCACGCATCTGGTAAATTGAGGAACATGAATTGGAAACTATATTTTATTGTAGGGCCAAAGTTCTTTTAAAACAATACAACATGGGGTAGTGGTTAAAAGTAATTCATTTGACGTGTTAATGGATCTCATGCCAGATCTCAGCCATTTCTTTCTGTCTCACAAAGAAATAATTTTACTGGCTTGGTGCCTATAGCTCAGTAAGTAGGGCACCAGTCGCATACATCAAGATTGGCGGGTTCAAACCCAGCCCAGGCCTGCTAAACAACAACGACAACGGCAACAAAAAAATAGCCAGGCGTTGTGGCAGGCGCCTGTAGTCCCAGCTACTTGGGAGGCTGAGGCAAGAGAATCGTTTAAGTCCAAGAGTTTGAGGTTGCTGTGACACCACAGCACTCTACCAAGGGTGATATGTGAGCCTCTGTCTCAAAAAGAAAAAAAAAAAAAAAAAGAAAGAAAAAGAAATACTCTTATTTTGAGGAGCAGTGACTATAAAATGCAGTGTGAGCTAGAATAGCCCAGAACAGTTCATAAATACATGAATCTCAGTTTATACTTCATTTCTAATAGGTAAATATTAAGTATTATTTATAATTTGATCACTGAAAACATAAGAGTATTTTGACTGAATTTTTGTTTCTTCAGTAGGATAACCAAGCTGGTTCTATTCTTAGGCAGTTTTATCTGTTCACAGTCTGATAGCTGCTGAACAAAACATGTCTCCACATGACTATAAAAATACCTGATTTGGTCTAGGGATGGTGGCTCACTCCTATAATCCTAGCACTTTCAGAGGCTGAGGTAGAAGGATCACTTGAGGCCTGGGCAACATAGCAAACCCCATCAATACATAAAATAAAATACTAGCTAGGTGTGGTAGCACATGCCTATAGTCCTATGTACTGTAGAGGCTGGGGTAAAAACATCCCTTGCCAGGAGTTGTGAAAGTGAGTAAGCTATGATGATGCCACTGCACTCTATCCTTGACAACAGAGCAAAAAACTGTCACAAATACACACACACACACACACACACACACACACGGTTTATTTAAAAATTAAGCAGCATCATTTCATTAATTTGTTGACTATTTTTCTCTGGTATCGGCATTTCTGGTTTTTAACTAGAAAACACTACTGTGTTCGCACTCAACTGAAGTTCATTTCCACCTTTTAAAGGACAAGTAGCAAATATATAAAAGAAGATGGAGTGGGAGGGTTTGGTTGTTGGGATGAAAAGCAGCACTTGGTTAAGCTTACAAACTCACCTATTTGTTAGTTCTGTAAATCTTACTCCACATTTCATGAGTTTTCCTTTTCTGAAATGCAAACAAATAACCTACACAAAAAGCAGCCCTGAAGTCCCCCAAGGCCTATGTCCAACAAGGTTCTTATTAATCATTTTTAGTCTTCATCCTAGACAACAGTGGCATTTATGGTAGAAAACATCCAGCTCTGCACACCAGGGCTTGCTGTTTACAGGTGTCTGCTCTTTCCATATATTTAAATAGAATGGCATCAGGCCATTCTTGAAAATACACTTTCAGCTCTGTATTGTTACTTTCTAAGGAGGTCTCCATATAGGATTTAACATTGACAAAATAAGGCCAGGCTATGCCTTAAATAGCTCTAACCTTGGTACAGTTTTATGGCATATTCCACACATTCAGTGTATCTAAGCAGGAGTGAACTTTGTGGTTACACAGGTCTCCCTGCCTAATTGGGTTTACCTATGGCACATATGCCAAAGTTCTATCAACTTACTTTGAGAAGTACCTGGTTTCAGTCATTTTTTGTTATCCTCTAAGGAAAATCATACTTTCTTAAGAGTAGGAGAAGTTTCTGTTGATTTCTGAATCTTCTTACAGTCTCCCTTAGCTGCAACTCACCATCTCTACAACTACTGCTCTAGTCCAGGGGATTGTTACCTCTTGCATGGACTGTTAAAGTAGTCTCTTACTTGGCCTCTTCATTTCCATGTAGGTCCCCAATGTTTATTCTCCACATAGCCATGGTCCTTTTAAAAGGTGTCAGATTGTATAACTCTCATGCTTCTGGGTGACCGTTCCTGGGTCTTTCTCTCTTTTCATCCTCCATGCTTCTCTAGCAAAGTAGCTTAAGGTTCTTATGTGGTGACTCTAGGCTTTAAGGAAAAAGAGATTCTGCCTGGGCTTAGAAGTCTCAGAATGTGACTTTCTCCACATTCTATTAGTCAAAGCCCAGACTCTAAAGAATAGGACATAAAAATCTAACTTTTGAGGGGAGGAACAGCATTTGTGTACAGGGAGTACTAGAATTGTTGGGGGCCATCTTTGGAGATTAGCTGAATTACCTGGATTGTTTGACTCAGGCTACTTTTGCAACCTTATATCTCCATATTCATTCTATTTCCTCTACACCAGGTCCTCTTGGTCCTGCCACCTAGGACCTTTGCTTTTATAATTCCCATTGCCTGGACTATTCTTCCCTCATGTAACCAAATGTCTAGTTCTAGTTCCCACATTTTTTTCACATCTTAGATCACATGTCACCTCTTTCTGCTGATGATCTCTGATCATTTAGACTTAAGTAACTATATTAGGTTTTTTTTATTGCTCCATAAAAAATCACCACAAACTTAGTAACTTAAAATAACACACATTTATTAGCTTATGGTTCTGTAGTCTGGTACAGCTTGACTGCATTCTCTGCTCAGGGTATTACAAAATTGAAATCAATCAAGATGCTGACTAAAGTGAGTTCTCATCTGGAAGCTCTTGGGGGAAATCCTCTTCTCAGCTTATTCGTCATAAAAATTCAGGTCCTTGCCATCATAGGACTAAGGTCTTCATTTTTCCTTACTTGCTGACAGCCAAGGGCTACTCTCAGCAACTACAGGCTGACCACATTCCTTGCCATCTGTCCCCCTCCCTCTTCTACAACCAATTAGAGAAAATTCTCTGGTTTTTAAGAACATTGGTACATTTAAGGCTTAAATGTCATTGCATTTGTGTGCTGATTCTCATAAAACATAACTAATTGTAAAAGACTTCATGAATATATTCCACACAGAAATAAAAAGATAAACAAAAATGACTGATAAGACAGAGCCATTTCATAGTTCCCTTATAATTAATACTTGCTAGAAAATGAAGTTTGATATTATTTTTAATTAAGCCAGCATTCACAGAGGCAAACAATGACCACAAGACTTTTTCTTCACATTTCCCAAATAGTTTCTACATTTGAGCTATGAAAGTCAGTTAGCAGAGCCAAATTTGTTCTTAAGAGGTAGGAGTTTTATGTTTATTCAATCAAAGTCTCTTATACTTTTCTGGGTCTTTTCATTTCCAGATAGGAGTAGAAACTGTAACGAGGTATTTCATACCATGCATTGACATATGATGCCCAGTCTTCAAAAGCTGAATAATTTCTTTAAGATAAAAGGAGTGACTTGCAGCAGGGCCAAATAGATGAAGAAGTTTCATATGGAGGAAATCACATCCTCATTCATCTTATAATTAATCTCCTCTGGGTCCAGCTTCAGCAGGAGCCCCTCTGCTTTTAAAGGCCTCTTGTGATGGCTTGGCTCCCATAGCTCAGTGATTAAGGTGCTGGCCACATACACTGGGGCTGGTGGGTTCAAACCGAGCCTGGGCCTGCTAAACAACAATGATAACTACAAAAACAGAAAAAAAATAGTTGGGCGCCTATAGTCCCAGCTACTTGGGAGGCTAAGGCAAGAGAATCGCTTAAACCCAAGAGTTTGAGGTTGCCGTGAGCTGTGATGCTATGGCACTCTACCAAGGGTAACTATGTCAGACTCTGTTTCAGCTGATTTGGGTCCTTATTTTAGTCATAGCAATACCTATATTTCTGCTTATTTGAATAACTGAGAGAAGGTATGTATACACCAGGAGCCAAGAGTCTTGGGGTATTATCTTATAGTTTCGCCTGCTATAATAGCATATACTTTTTTCTTGTCCCTTCATCCTGCTTAATTTTTCCTTATAGCATTATCTATATTTTGTTTTCTACTTATTGCATTTGTTTATAATGTGCTTCCCACACTAGAATATATATTATTGATGATAAAGACTGTCGTTTTGTGCATTATTGTATTCCTAGCACCAAGGACGGTGTTTGCCACATTGTAGATGCTCAGCAAACACTTTATTAAATGAATCGATTAATTTAACAAAAGACTGTATGGGAAATAATATGGGGATTATTCCCCAAATTGTGGACATGGGCTTTAGGGGAAGGAAATGGGTAGATAGAGCACATGAACATTATTTAAACTTTATGTCCAGAGGTACCAAAGAGTCTCAGAATATTCATTGGCCTTTTTTGCATGAAAGACTTTTTATTTGACTGTTAAAAAATAAGTTTTGGGCTTGGCGCCTGTGGCTCAGCGGACTAAGGCGCCAGCCACATACACCTGAGCTGGCGGGTTCGAATCCAGCCCGGGCCGCCAAAGAACAATGACAGCTGCAACCAAAAAATGGCCAGGCGTTGTGGCGGGTGCCTGTAGTCCCAGCTACTTGGGAGGTGGAGGCAGGAGACTCGTTCGAGCCCAGGAATTGAAGGTTGCGGTGAGCTGTGATGCCACAGCACTCTATCCAGGGTGACAGCTTGAGGCTCTGTCTCAAAAAAAAAAAATAAGTTTTGTGCAGCGCCTGTGGCTCAAGGAGTAGGGTGCTGGTCTCATATACCAGAAGTGGTGGGTTCAAACCCAGCCCTGGCCAAAAAGAAAATAAGTTTTGAGGGGCACTCATTGCTCAGTGGTTAGGGTACTGGCCACATGCTCCAGGGCTAGTGGGTTTGATCCTGGCCCAAGCCTGCTAAACAAAACAAAACAAAAAAAAATAGCTGGGCGTCATGGCAGGCACCTGTAGTCCCAGCTACTAGGGAGGCTGAGGCAAGAGAATCGCTTGAGCCCGAGAGTTTAAGGTTGCTGTGAGCTATGACACTATGGCACTCTACCGAGGGTGACAAAATGAGACTCTGTCTCAAAAAGAAAAAAAAATTATTAAAAAAAATAAAAATAAATCCTAGCCCTGGGAGGCACGTATGGCTCAAGTAGGGTGCTGGCCACATGCACCAGGGCTGGTGGGTTTGAACTTGGATAGAGCCTGCTAAACAACAGTGACAACAATAACAACAACAAAAGGGGGGGGGGCAATGCCTGTGGCTCACTGAGTAGGGTGCCTGTCCCATATACCAAGGGTGGCAAATTCAAATCCGGCCCTGGCCAAACTAGCCAAAAAAATAGCCAGGTGTTGTAGCAGGTGCCTGTGGTCCCAGCTACTCG
>CAUYON010036154.1:0-19456 GCA_963573935.1 Arctocebus calabarensis
CTTCATATACAATCTGAAATATTTCATCAAACTGTTTAACATAGCCTTCATGGCATTTTCATGAGTCCCTTTTTGAAAGCAACAAAAATGTTAGGTCTATGTTTTAAGTTAAAATTCATTTTAAGTAACGTAAAAAAATAGATAATTTCCATGAACAACAGATGACAGAGCTGAACGTGAACATGTGACAAGAGACAACTATAAATGTTTGGACCATTTATTTGAAAATATGTATCTCAGGTGGCGCCTGTGGCTCAGAGGAGTAGGGCGCCGGCCCCATATACCAGAGGTGGCTGGTTCAAACCTGGCCCCACTCAAAAACTGCAAAAACAAAAAACCCGAATCTCAAATGGCAATGAAAATTGTTTTCCATTTTATCAACAGACCTCTCCTCTCCATGGAGTTATTATTTATTATTTACAGAGTGCCAACAGTGTGGTGGAGTGTGCAGTTCTTTAGAACAATGAGTACAAGTTCTTGGTGTAAGTCTTGGTATGGGAAAGCATGTGTGACTAACTACATGTTATATTCCAGTTCTTTTCTATTTTTTTTGAAACAAACAAACCAAAAAAAAGCACACCAAAAAAAAAAAAATTCCATATAATTAATCAGAGGGCCAGCTCATTTTGAAAAGCATGGCACCCTCAGGACTTAAAGCAGGCTAGGTGAAATACTTTATCATACACAATGGGGACCTATGATTTTCAAAATCTAATCATGCAGTTCAGAGAAACTACATGATTAGAAGTAGATTGTAAAATGCCACCTACGAATCAAACATCCACCCTAGGCTAACATCGTAGGCCCAGTGTGAACATCCACCCTAGGTTCAATCCACCTCCCAGGGCTATGTGGATTCTGACATGACTACCCTCGCAGAATTAACTGTCTCCTGCTAAGCCATTCCACCTCTTCTGTTTATGGCCAAATCTCTAAAAAGTTTAAACAAAAACCAGTTGGGGTATTTGGTGTTAAAGGATAGGATGCTCAGTCCATGGACCAAATGCTGAGCAAGATTTGCTGAAATCACTTTATTTAGATGCTCATTTTAGAACCTAAGAAGCATGAGTTTGGGGTTACATACTTCACTCATCTGAAAGATATGTAACCTTGGGGAAAGTTACTCAAGAGAGCCTATTTCATCACCTGAAAAGTGAAGCTAATAATGCTACCACATGGGGTTGTTATGAAGATGAAATGAGGAGGTATGCATTAAGGGCTGGGTATTGTATTTAGTACATAAGAGAGGCTCAGAAAGTATCTCTGCTGCCACTCCCACTCCACTTCTAATTCCACAACCTTAGACTGGACTAGGTATTTATTGCTTGTCTTTTGCCTAACTCTCATGAGTTATTTTTATTTATTGATTGATTGTTTGATTGAATGATTGATTGAGACAGAGTCTCACTCTGTTGCCCCGGGTAAAGTGCCATGGCATCATGAGTTATTTTTTGAAAGTCTCATTGTGTTTTATTTTTCTCCCTGCAATCAATCTTAAACACACAGATTATTTCCACTTCCGTTATATCACACCCTCCTCCTCCCAGTTTGAATCTTTTTGCTCTATAGCATGAAGAATAGATAAATTTTCAGCATGACCTCTTAAAAGAAACAAGCATCTTTTCCTGTTTCTCCTAAGTGTTCATCGCGGTCAAAAAGATCTCCTAATCAACTCCATGGACAGGTAATCCAAGACCCTAGGTGCCTTTATCAGGAAAGTTCATCCTTTAAACCAGTGCTATTCAAAGTGTGATCCTTTGACCAGAGATAGTTCCTGATCAGAGAAGTATAGAACAGAAATGTGACAGAGTAACTTTATGTCCATTGAAAAATTAGGAATTACATTTTGTATGTCTTTTTAACTTTCATTTTTCTAGTTTTAAGTTCATTATATTTTACAAAATTATTCTTCTATTCCAACCTTTTTTTTTTTCAAGTAAATTTATTTCAGGTTAAAGTGAGGGTACAAACAACCACGTCAAAATATGTGATTTTGTGAAGTAGAGTTCCTCTGTTCTACTCCAAATTGAAAAGAAAATGAACTGCTCTTCATCACAGACCATTTGAGAGGCATGTGTGTTACATACATGTCCATAGTGGCATGGAATTATATATGAGGTTAGTCCATTCTGAGCCCCTTCCAAGCATTCTCTGAAGTTTTGTTTTTTTTTAGAGACAGAGTCTCACTTTATCACCCTTGGTAGAGTGCTGTGGCATCACAGCTCACAGCAACCTCCAACTCCTGGGCTTAGGTTATTCTCTTGCCTCAGCCTCCTGAGTAGCTGGGACTACAGGCACCTGCCACAACACCCAGCTTTTTTTTTTTTTTTTGCAGTTTGGCCAGGACCAGGTTCAAACTTGCCACCCTCGGTATAAGGGGGTAGGCGCCCTACCCACCGAGCCACAGGCGCTGCCCCATTCTCTGAGTTTTTATTCACAATTGTAATGAGTTGCTTTGGTTAGAAATTAACTACAAATATATTTAGTTAGGTACTTCTACAGCATGAACCCCAATGACAACATTATAAGCGGGTTCTGTAACTTTTATCTGTAGTGTAGACTCATCAACATCATCTCTGTATTTGTAAGAGGATGTTAACAGTGCCTTCTACATTAATTATAAACATTAATTATAAACCCCAGTGCTCCTGTTAAAGAGTCAGGTACGGTAAGCTTGTATAGGAAGTTCTTGACAAGTTCACCCTTGTCAAGAGCATGAGAGCAGCCACTGGCCAATTTCCTTCCATCTTGAGCAAGAAGTTTAATTTAACAAATATATTTAAATACTATTGGGAAAAAAAATCATACTAGTAGGTGAGGGTAGATCACCATTAACAATACATAGTACCTGAAGCTACCCCACTAGCTAGTGGAAAAAAGATGCAAAAATACAAATAACTATTACACAAAGTAGATACTGTGAGAGAGATTTATAAACCTCTATTTATTTAGAAGTTCTAAGAAGATAATCTCACATCTAAATGGGGGAGGGGGCTGCATAGGATAGACTGCACTTGAGGGAAGCCAAGAGAACAGATAAGACATTAACAGCTAACAATATTACACAGAGAATAAAGAAATGAGCAGGAGGTTACACAGATGCAAGTTACACAAACACAAACTCATTAGTTTATCACCCATAAACATCCTCCTCAAAATCTGTGGCTATAGTAGCAAAAGCTATTATATCATTTGTAAAATTAGGAAAAGGACAATACATACAAAGAAATTTCTATTTTATATTTATAATATTAATAAGGTCATTCAGCCATAAATTATTAACGTCAACGTCTTTACATTGGTCAGAGGTGCAGAAGCTCAGAGCTATACTCAAGAGCAAGAGAACAAGCCAGAACAAAGTGAGAGGTGACAAGCCAGGAATTTTTCTGCTGCTAAGTATGTACCAACTCAGAATTCTCAGATGCTTGGGGATGAGGAGTAGGGCACAGACTTACTGGGGTATTAAAGGAAGGAGACTCTCCCTACAGGCTGGAGAACATGCAGCAATTCAGGTCACAATAAAACAAATCCACACACAATTGTTTCTTCACCCATCATTGGAGCTTAAAAATTATACTTTTTCTTTCTTTTCTTTCCTTTTCTTTTTTTTTTGAGACAGAGTCTCACTATGTCACCCTCAGTACAGTGCTGTGGCATCACAGTTCACAGCAACCTCAAACTCTTGGGCTTAAGCGATTCTTTTGCCTGAGCCTCCCAAGTAGCTGGGACTATAGGCACCCACCACAACACCTCTCTATTTTTTTGTTGTAGTTATCATTGTTGTTTAGCAGGCCCAGGCTCGGTTATGTGGCCAGAGCCCTACTCACTAAGCTATGAGCGCTGAGCCAAAGTATACTTTTTCAATCAAGGCTTTCTTAAATATGCTTTTTGCTACATATTACAAATCTTTCTTCTATTTTTCTATGTTTTGTTTTTACTTTAAATTGTGTTTTAATTTTTCTATATTTTAATATATCAAACATTTGTCATTGAAGTTGAAAGAACACAGCCTTTTAAGAATGAAAGAAAAGGCTTGGCACCTGTGACTCAGCAGGCTAAGGCGCCAGCCACGTACACCTGAGCTTGCGGGTTCGAGTCCAGCCCGGGCCGCCAAACAACAATGATGGCTGCAACCAAAAAATGGCCAGGCGTTGTGGTGGGCGCCTATAGTCTCAGCTACTTGGGAGGCGGAGGCAGGAGACTCGCTTGAGCCCAGGAATTGGAAGTTGCTGTGAGCTATGATGCTACGGCACTCTACCCAGGGTGACAGCTTGAGGTTCTGTCTCAAAAAAAAAAAAAGAATGAGAGAAAAGTAGGTTTTCCTGGAATACAGTTCATATCTTGGAGAACAGTGGGAGATGAGGCCAGTACATGAAGAACCTGGAGAATCACCTTGGCGCCTGTGACTCAAATGGCTAAGGCGCCAGCCACATACCCCTGGGATGGAGGGTTTGAAACCAGCCTGGGCCCTCCAAACAACAATGACAGCTGCAACTAAAAAATAGCCGGGCATTGTGCCAGGTGCCTGTAGTCCGAGTTACTTGGGAGGCGGAGGCAGGAGAATGCTTGAGCCCAGGAGTTGGAGGTTGCTGTGAGCTGTGACGCCATGGCACTCTACCCAGGGCAACAGCTTGAGGCTCTGTCTCAAAAAAAAAAAAAAAAAAAAAAAAAAGAATCTGGAGAATCAATCTAGATACAAAGATTCCTGGGGAGATATTGAGATTATGGATAACATTTATTAAGTGCTTATTGTACACTTCACATCTCTAATTTAACCTTCACAATATACCCTTATGACATATTAACCGCATTTTACAGATGAGGGAACCGAGACAGACAAAAACACTTAATCACTAACATTTAGATGAACAGGTTTCTTCCTTCTCTTTCAGTACTAAGGCCAGTGATAACTCTCTTCTTAGAGAAGAACAAGAAAGACAGAGTGTAAGTTTGGTGCCATTTTGGTACCAAAGGCAACAACACAAAACAGGCCATTGAGATCTAAAAATTAATAAAATCCCCATTAAAATCCCAGCTGGCTTTTTAGGAGAAATTGATATACTCATTCTAAAATTCATTTAGAAATGTAAGAGACCAAAAATAGCCAAAACAATCTTCAAAAAGAAAAGTTGAAAGATGCACATTTCTAATTTCAAAACTTAATCCAGAGCTACAGAAACTAAGACTGGCACAAAAATAGAAATACAGATCAATAGAATGAATGCAACTGAGAATCAAGGAAAAAACCTTACCTTACAGTCAACTGATTTTTGATAGGAGTGCCAAGATAATTCAATTGGGAAAATATAGTTGGTTTTTTTTTTTTTTTTGACAAATGGTGCTAAAATATCTGGATATCCAAATGTAAAAAAAAGAAGTTAGACCCCTACCTTTCACTCTACATAAAAACTAACTCAAAATAAATCATAAACCTAAATGTAAGAGCCAAAACTACAGAATTCTTAGAAGAAAACATAGGTGTAAATCTCCATGACCTTGGAGTAGGCAATGATTTCTCAGATAGGACCCCAAAAACACACATGACAAAGAAAAAAAAGAGAGAGAAAAACTGGATATTATCAAAATTAAAAGCTTTTGTTTCAAAAGACACCATCAAGAAAATGAATAAATGATCCAAAGAATGAGAAAAAACATTGTAAATCATATATCAGATAGTCCTTGTATCCAGAATATGTAAAGAATTCTCACAATTCAACAATAAAAGGCAAATAACGCAATCAAAAACTGGGCAAAAGATTTGGAAGAAAAATTTTCTCCAAAAAAAAAAAAAGACCTCCAAATGGCCAATAAGCACATGAAAAGGTGGTTAACATTCATTACTAGCCCTTAGGGAAATACAAATCAAAACCACAATGAAACACTATTATTTCAAACCCACTAGGACAGCTAAAAGAAAGCATTGGTGGGGATGTGGAGAAAGCACAACCTTCAGGCATTGCTGAATGTCAAAGTTTAGAAGACACACATGTCCCAGCACATTCACTCTTATACCCCAGAGAAATGAAAAAATACCTTCATGGCTTGGCGCCTGTGGCTCAACAGGCTAAGGCACCAGCCACATACACCTGAGCTGGCGGGTTTGAATCCAGCCTGGGCCGCCAAACAACAATGACGGCTGCAACCAAAAAATGGCCGGGCGTTGTGGTGGGCGCCTATATTCCCAGCTACTTGGGAGGCGGAGGCAAGAGACTCGCTTGAGCCCAGGAATTAGAGGTTGCTGTGAGCTGTGAGGCCACAGCACTCTATCCTGGGTGACATTTTGAGGCTTTGTCTCAAAAAAAAAAAAAAAAAAAGAAAAAGAAAAAATACTTTCACACAAAAACTTGCACTTGACATTCATAGCAGCATCAAGCACTATTTGTAATAGCCAAGAAAAGTAGAAAGAGCCCAAATATTTGTCAACTGAAGAAGGAAAAAATATAATGTGGTATATTAATACAATAGAATGTATTAAGTAATAAAAAGAAATGAAGTACTGACATGTGTTACTACATGGAAAAAACCTGAAGACAATATTTATGCTCAGTGAAATAAGCCCGTCACAAGAGATCACATATTACATGATTCCATAGTGACCACATGTTACATGATTCCATAGGTATGAAATATGGAATCTCTCTCTATAGAGAGAGAAGGGATTAGGAATTGCTGGGCACTGAGGGATTTGGGAAAAAATGAAAGCGACTACTAATGGGTATGGGTTTCTTTTTTTGGTGATGAAAACATTCCAAAATTGACTGTGGCAATGGTTGCACAACTCCGTGAATATACTAAAACCCACTAGATTATATACTTTAAATGAATGAATTCTATAGTATGCAAATTGTATCTCAATAGAGCTTTCTGAGAAAAAATAAAACAGGTCCTTGAATCAACTGGGGGATGGAGTAGGATATGTGAAAGACTGACAGGCACCACACACACAAAGGGGCACTTCCTGCCCCTGACATTGGGTTTCCTGACTGCCTGGTTACTGAAGAGGGGAGAGGAGGAGAGTATTTGCCAAGAGGGAGGTAGCTTTAAAATCTGTACAACCTTTAAACATTGTCTTTTAAAATGTTGATGAAAAGGCTCCGGTTGTCATCCCCTGGTTATAGCACCAAGGAAAGTGTAGATAAACTTGTAGAAAAGTACACATTGCTCCTTAGGAAACAGTTTCATCCTGGGCTTCCTGAGTCCTTACCATCTAACTTGTGCATTGAACCTAGTGTTCATATCTTAAAGATGGTTAATACGGACTATAACTGGCTGGTCATTTCTGAAGAACAAAACTCCCTGACTCCAGTGACCTGAGTACCAGTTCATGCAATGGGTGAGGTTTATTTCTTAGATGTTGAGAACTCCAGAAGCCTTCTCCAGAATGCCCAATCACTTCTTCACTTGGCCAGGTAATAATCCATACATGCTAATTGAATTTTTTTAGATTAAATTTTTGGTTTAAAAGAAAGTTTATTGGCCAGGCACAGCAGCTCACACCTGTAATCCTAGTACTTTGGAAGGCTGAGGTGGGAGGATCACTTAAACCAGGAGTTCAAGACCAGCCTGAACAAGAGTGAGACACTGTCTCTAAAAATAGCTAGGCATTGTGGTGAGTGCCTGTAGTCGCAGCTACTTGGGAGACTGAGGAGGAGGAATGCTTGAGCCCAAGAGTTAGAGGTTTCTGTGAGCTAGGATACCAAGGAACTTTACCCAGAGCAATGGAATAACACTCTTTCTAAAAAAACAAACAAACAAAAACAGTCAGAGCAAGAGCAAAACCCTGTCTTTACCAAAACTAGAAAAATTAGCCGGGCACAGTTGCACAAGCCTGTAGTCTCAATTACTTGGTAAATTTAGACAGGGGGATAGCTTGAGCCAGGAGTTCGAGGTTACAGTGAGCTATGATGACACACTGCACCACCACACTCTGGCCTAGGCAAAAGAGCAAGATTGTCTCAAAAAAAGAATAAAAGAAAGAAAGCTCAGCATATATCATTAAAGTACATCTGTAAATCAGTGATGAAATATGCCAACACAATTATTTAGAATGAACAGGCATTAAAAATCTGAGGTTGTCCAAATGTTCTATACATCTTGGAATTTTAAGTGAGTAAAAACACTGTGAAGTTGCTGCTGCTTTTCAGCAAGAAAAAAATAGTATCTAGGGTTTTTCACAGAATTCCTGCCTTTCTTCACTTCTTCAAATCAGTGTATCTAATAAAAAGTATGTTCAGCACAATATCAGAAACCCTAATGCCGTGTAACTTAAAATGTAATGGCAACAAATGATAGATAGGCTTCCCATACTTGGAATCTTCAAAGTACATTAAAAAGGAATTATATATATTGGATTGTAGTGGTTATAGCAAAAAAAAAAAAAAAGGAATTATATAAAAGCCAGTTTATTTTGCTCTGAAGTTACCGATGTTTGAGTTTAAGAGCAGTAGAAGGCCGGGAGCAGTGGCTCACACCTGTAATTCCAGCACTCTGGGAAGCCGAGGCAGGTGGATCGCTTCAGCTCAAGAGTTAGAGACCAGCCTGAGCAAGAGTGAGACCCCCATCTCTAAAAAATAGCTGGGGGTTGTAGCGGGCACCTGTAGTCACAGCTACTTGGGGGAGGCTAAGGCAAAAGAATTGCTTGAGGCTCAGCGGGCTAGGGCGCCAGCCATGTACACCTGAGCTGGCAGGTTCGAATCCAGCCCGGGCCCACCAAACAAGGATGGCTGCAACCAAAAAAAAAAAAAAAAATGGCCGGGCATTGTGGTGGGCTCCTGTGGTCCCAGCTACTTGGGAGGCGGAGGCAAGAGACTCACTTGAGCCCAGGAATTGGAAGTTGCAGTGAGCTGTGATACCACAGCACTCTATCCAGGGTGACAGCTTGAGGCTCTGTCTCAAAAAAAAAAAAAAAGAATTGCTTGAGCCAAAGAGATTGAGGTTGCTGTGAGCTGTGACTCCACAGCTCTCTACCGGGGCCTAGAAAGTGAGACTTTGTCTCAAAAAGAAAAGAAAAGAAAAGCTTTCTAGGAATTTAATAATCCCCCCAAAGAAGGGGATATTCGTTAACTTTATAACACATAAAGTCATATACTACATCATTTTTAACAACAGAAATTATGAAACAGCCTAAATCCTCAAACACAGAGATATAAGTAATTAATAGATGATACATGTACCATGTGGAGTATTATCTGTCAACAATAATTATGCAGCATATGGAAAAATGGTTACGGTGCTATTTATAATTACAGTGCTAAATTATATAATACAATAATTATAACTATGCACCATTACGTAAGCATATGAACAAGAATGAAAAGATATAAGCAAAAAAAAGTGTTCTGAAAGTAGGATTTCATATATTTTGTAGGGTGAGGGAAAAAGAATTGGGGAAAATAAAATGTGTTAATTAAACATTTATCATTTGTACTTTATAGGTCCAGGTTTGTTTACATGAAAAGTGTTCACAATAAATTTTTAAGTGGACAAAGATTTATGATATATAGGGTGTGATGTAATGATTGGGGTTATTTTTTGCTGTTTAGTGGTAAATTTTAAAAACAAATTGAGTTATAATTTCTATGCCATAAAACATATCCATTGTAGGTAAATATTTAAATAGTTTTATGTAAATTTACAGAGTTTGCAACTATCACCACAATGCAGTTTTAGGATATCTATATCACCTCCAAAATATCCCTCATGCCTGTTTGCTGATAATCCCTCCCTTCTTTCTATCTCAGTATAAACCTAATTATATTTTTGACACACTCAAAATAATGAAAATAAATCACGTTTATTATGTATTCACACAGAAAAGTTGGAGGGAACATCCACCAAAATTTTATGCATTTATCAATTTATAGAAAATATTACTTAGAATTTTGAAAAATGTTTCTCTGAAGGTTTTAGCCAATTAGCTTCTATTACCTACAGAGAAAGTTTATTTTACTTTCCTTTAAAAAAAAAAAAAAAAAAAAGGACATACAGGCTCAGTGCCCCTTGCTCAGTGAGTAGGTTGCTAGCCACATACACTGAAGCTGGTGGGTTCAAGCCCAGCCCAGGCCTACTAAACAACAAAGACAACCGCAACCAAAAAATAACTGGGCATCGTGACGGGTGCCTGTAGTCCCAGCTACTCAGGAGGCTGAAACAACAGAATTACTTCAGCCCAAGAGTTGGAGGTTGCTGTGAGCTGTGATGCCACAGTGCTCTACTGAGGGCGACATAGTGACTCTGTCTCAAAAAAAAAAAAAGGACATATGATAATTCCACATAAATATGGAAGATTGTACACATAGATAGGCCAGATTACACGAATACACATACTTTATCTTCCTAGCAAAACCCAACTGAAAGGGTTTTTTAAAGGCATGAAATCAGGACAAAAGTAACTGAAACAGCAACAAAATTTATGAAGTCAAGAGCAGATAGATAAGCAAAAATTGCCTTGCAGAAATGACAATGTTGAATCCCAACTCAGCAATGTGGGAAGCTTAGGAATAATCAGCCTTACACAATAAACCACACCCCATGCCCAAAGGCAGGACCATTGAGATTCCAGGTATGGGGATAAAAGGTAAGCTTAAAATCAGAAGGATTAACTGAAATTCTCTTTTAAAAATCAGTTAAATCCCCTAATCCTTTTCCCAATTGTAAGCAGTTAACTATACCTCTTCCATTCTATAGAAAGTTGGACAGGCATAGCTGAAAGTGGGGGTAACATTCTGCGAAGAGGGAGATTAGATGACTATTATATATGATATACTGAAAGCCTAGTCCACACATCTCCAGACCTCTTCTCCACTCATCTCCCAGACAGAAGGTAAGCAGTCCTGTACTATCAAGGCAGGAGGCTAGAATTTTCTCTGCAGAATCTAACCAGTCCAAGAGGAAAGACTTAAAATACTGATAGTGGGCATTTCTCAGTAAAATGACCCACAGGTGGCAAGACACCATGGGATCAGAGCTTCTTATTAGCTTTAGGGGGCACTGCTCTTAAATAAGGGCAAATAACCAGGATTGCCAGACAACTAAGACACATCTCAGACATAGAAAATAGGGACCAAAACAAATGAGGAAAAAGCAACCTGTATAAAAACAGACTTTTCAGGGAGAAAAAAAGTATTTAAACAGTTAATATATTGAGGAAAGAGAAAATAGTGCACACATAAATAATAAGTAATATAAAAACATATACTTACCTGAACAAGTTAAAAACATATGTATATACCAAAAAAAAAAAAAAGCCTATGCATACAATTCTTGGCATTTTTATTCCTATTTGCCCAAATTAGAAGCAATCAAGATGTCCTTTAGGCCAGGTGCAGTGGCTCATGCCTGCAATCCCAGAACTGAGGACGGTTAAAGTGGATGGATTACTTGAGCTCAGGAATTCAAGACCAGCCTGAGTAAGAGCCAGAGCCCATCTCTACTAAAAATAGAAAAACTAGCTGGGCAGTGCAGTGGGCACCTATAGTTCCAGCTACTTGGGAGGCTGAGGCAAGAGGACTGCTTGAGCCCAGGAGTTTGAGGCTGCTATAAGCTGTGAGCTATGACGATACCATGGCACTCTAATCAAGGCACAGAGTAATACTGTGTCCCCCTCAAAAAAAATGTCCCTCAATGGGTGAATGGGTAAACTGTGGTATATCTATATAATGGAATATTACTCAGTGATAAAAAGAAACATGCTATTAATCTGAAAAAAAAAGAAAGAAATAAGCTTCCAAGCCACCAAAAGACATGATGGAGCCTTAAATACATATTGGTAAGTGAAAGAAGCCAAATCAGAGACATCTACATACTGTATGTGTCCAACTATGCATTCTCGGAAAAGGCAAGATTAAGGACAGGGCAAAAACTGGTGGGTGTGCAGAACACAAAGGGTGGGAGAGAGGAATGAATTGGTGGAGCACAAGAGATTTTTTTTTTTTGACAGAAGAGACAAAGACTTTATAAAAATAAATAGACATGTACAGTTCTATGATGGTAGATAATCTACCATCACAAGATCACAAAGATGACCAAAAATTCTTCCCTCCATAGATACATGTCCCTTCCTCCTCCAAGAAGTGGTACTGACTTCCTTCCCTTAACTCTGGTCAGGCAGAATCAGTACAGGTACAGCTATGCCAATTCTTAGCTCTTAAGAGGCCCGACAGCTTCTTCTTTCATTTTCTTGGAACTCAGACCCTTTATTGGAAGAAAGTCAGGGTACCTGTCATTAAAAGACAGGCTCTAAAACATATCCAACTCTGTCAAACAAGAGAAGAATTTGAGGGTTTTTTTTTTTCCTTCCTTCTTTTTTTTTGTTTTTGATTGAAGAAACCACATAAAGCAGGTATAACATCATGGGAAAAGTAGGTACTTTCTATATCACTTTTTGGCACCAGGGACCAGTTTCATGGAAGACAATTTTTCAAGGACAGGTGGTGGCGGGAAATAAGACAGGAGGCAGAGCTCAGGCAATGACGGAGCACAGCCCGGTTCTTTCCTGGTGACGGCTGCTACTGATGTCCCACAGAATGAATAAAAATAAACCAAATCTTCAAATGGTAGTGATAAAGACAATCCCCTAAGCAAATATGATGGAAAAAGGGTAAAATAAAAACATTTCTGTACTACAAAGTTATACAACATTTACTCCCTGTAATCAGACACTTTAAGATTGCAGTGCCCAACCCCTACCCTGCAAACTGTGTCCCAGGCTGCACAGCAGGAGGTGAATAGCAAGAACAAAGGAGCCTTCATTTGTGTTTACAGCTGCTCTCCATTACCCACATCACTACCTGAGCTCTGCCTCCCGTCAGATCAGCAGTAGTGTTCGAGCACAAGAGATTTTTAAGGCATATGTGATATGGAGATGGCAGACATATGATGTTTCACATTTGTCAAAACCTATAGAATATATAACACAAAGAGTGAAACCTAATGTAAACAATGAACTTTAGTTAATAACATGTATCAATATTCATTCATCAATTGTAACAAATATACTATAATAATGCAAGATGTTAGTAATGGGGGAACTGAGTTGTGTGGTGAGCAAAAAGAGGTATTTGGGAGCCTCTGTACCTTCTGCTTTATTGTTCTATAAATCTCAAACTAAACTAAAAAATAATCTCTCAACTAAAACAAAACAAAACAAAAATCAACCAGTGAGGTACTCATTGGAAGAATCAATATTGTTAAAATGTCCATACTGCCCAAAGTGATTTACAGATTTAATGCAATACTCATCAAAATACCAAAGATATCTTTCACAGAATTAGAAAAAAACAATGCTAAATTTCATATGGAATCAAAAAAGTACCTGAATAGCCAAAGCAACCCTAAGCAAAAAGAACTGATCTGGAGGCATGGTATTACCCAACACCAAATTATACTACAAGGCTATAGTAACCAAAACAGCATGAGACCAGTATAAATGTAGAGACTTAGACCAACAGAACAGAATAGAGAAACCAGAAATAAAACAACGCATCTACAAACAACTGATCTTGACAAAGCAGTCAAAAACATACACTGGTGAAAAGATTCCCATATGCAATAAATGAGAAAATTAGAGGGCTATATGCAAATGAATGAAACTGGATGCCTGCCTGTTACCACACACAAAAATTAACTCAAGATGGATTAAAGACTTAAATGTAAGATCTGACATCATATAATTTCTACAAGAAAACTTTGGAAAAACTCTTCTGGACATTGGCCTAGGCAAAGAATTTATGACTAAGATCCCAAAACAAATACAGCAACAGCAAAAATAAATAAATGAAACTTAATTAAATGAAAATGTTTCTACACAGCAAAATAATCAACAAAGTCAATAAACAACCTACAGAATGGGAGAAAATATTTCCAAACTCTACATCTAACAAAGGACTAAAAATCCAGAATCGACACGGAATTCAAACAAATCAGCAAGGCAAAAACAAAAAATCCCATCAAAAAATGAGCAAGGTCATGGTGGCTCAAGCCTGTAGTCCCGGCTTCTAGGGACTTGAGCCAGGAGTTTGAGGCTATAGTAAGCTATGATCATGTCACTGCAGCCTACCTTAGGCAACAGAGCAAGATGCTATCTCAAAAAACAAAAAGAAAAAATTGGGGGGCCGTGGTGGGTTCAAACCCATCCCCAGCCAAAAACTGCAACAAACAAATAAACAAATAAACAAAAAAAGTGGGTAAGAGGCATAAATAAAAACAGACATTTTTCTAAAGAATTTACACAAATGGCCAAGAAATGTATGAAAAACTGGTCAGCATCACTAATCATCAGAGAAATCCAAATTAAAACCACAAGGAGATGCCCACTCACCTTCAGAGTGGCTATTATTAAAAAAACTCAAAAAACAATACAGGTTGGTGAGGAAGCAGTAAAAAGAAAACGTTCATACACTGTTGGTGGGAAAGTAAATTAGTGCAACTTCTGTGGAAAACAGTATGGCGATTCCTCAAAGAATTAAAAGTAGACCTACCATTCGATCCAGCAATCCCACTACTGGGTATCTGCTTAAAGGAAAAGAATCTGTTATATAAAAAAGTCACTTGCACTCATATCACAGCATACTCTACAAGTGCAAAGACATAGAATCAACCTAAGTGCCCATCAGGTGATGAGTAGATAAAGAAGAAAGACGAAATAATATTTTTTGGAGCAACTTGGATGGAGTGGAAGCCATTATTCTAAGTGGAGTATCTCTCAGGAATGGAAAACCAAATACCACATGTACTCATTTTAAGTGGAAGCTAAACAGTGGGTACACATGGTCATGCAGATTGGGACAATGGATTTGAGGGACTCAAAAGCAGGGAGGAATCATAAACTACCTTTGATACAATGTATACTATTTAGGTGATAGGTATACTAAAAGCCCTGACTTCACCACTATACAATTCATCCACATAACAAAAACAAACAAACAAAAAAAAACTTATACCCCCTATACCTACTGAAGTTCTTTTAAAACCTGTTGAACTGGGCCAGACATGGCAGTGTGCACCTATAGTCCCAGCTACTCAAAGGACTGAGGTAGGAAGATCACCTGAGCCCAGGAGTTCAAAGTTACAGAGCTCTATAAGTGTGCCTATGAATAGCTGCTGTACCACTGTATTCTATCCTGGGCAACACAGTGAGACCCTACCTTTAAAAAAAAAACCAAAAAACCCTGCTAAATTAGTAGCTAAACTGGTACTCTTACATGTAAGGGAGAACTGTAAATTGGAAGTATAACTTTCAACTTAGCAATTTTACTTTTGGAAATCTACCCTAAGGAAAAAATACAAAGTGTTGCAGGGAAGGATCCATAAGTATCAAGTAAAATACTGTATCTCATATAAATAATCCAGCGGGTAAATAATCAAGGATGTTACAGTATATTATTAGATGGACCTAGGCTGCTATAAAAATTATAATCACAATTATTTAGTAACATCACAAGAATATTCATGAGAAAAATACTAACTTTAAAAGAATACAAAATTACATATATAATTACAATTACGAAACAAACATTTCTGCAAAACACTGTATAAAAGTGGTAGAATTACAGATGCCCTTTTCCTTCATTTCCCAAACTCTCCAAAATGTTATATTTTCTTTAAACAGGGAAGGAGTTTGAAGTAACAAGGAAAATTACATTTTCAGGATGACTTTAATAGAAATGCTAAATTTGGGATATCTTTTTTTGTTTTTTGGCTGCATACAGGGAACTTTATTGATGTTACATGAGAAGGTGGGGCTCCCTAGGCCCCTCCCATTCATTAGGGGGTCTGATGTGGAAACTGTGTGTAGGGGAGAGTCTCAGTGAGGTGGGGGACTGAGTAGACAGGGGCACCCCTGCAGCTGAGGGCCTCTCCCTTCCTCTCTTGCTCTGGCTGGGGCTGGTGGTCTGGGGACTCTTACTCCTTGGAGGCCATGATGGCCAATAGGTCCACCACCCTGTTGCTATAGCCAAATTCATTGCCATACCAGGCAATGAGTTTGACAAGATGTTGTTGAGGGCAATGCCAGCCTCAGTATCAAAGGAGGAAGAATGGGTGTCACTGCTAAAGTCAGAGGAGAGGGTCTAGTGCTTGGTGTAGCCCAGGATGCTCTTGAGGGGGCCCTCTGATGCCTGTTTCACTACCTTCTTGATGTCATCGGATTTGGCAGCCTTCTCCAGATGGCAGGTGAGATCTATGCTTGACACATTGGCAGTAGGGACACTGAAGGCTATGCCAGTAACTGAATCAGTCCAGACAGGGATGATGTTCTGGAGAGCCCCATGGCCATCACGCCACAACTTCCCAGAGGGGCCATCCACAGTCTTCTGGGTGGCAGTGATGGCATGGACTGTGGTCATGAGTCCTTCCATGATGCTGAAGTTGGGACGGATGACCTTGGCCAAGGGGGCTAAGCATTTGGTGGTGTAGGAGGCATTGCTGACAATGTCGAGGCTGTTTTCGTACTTCTCATGGTTCTCACCCATCACAAACATGGAGGCATTAGCAGAAGGTGCAGAGATGATGACCCTTTTGGCACCCCCCATAGGTGACCTCCAGTCTTCTTCATGGTGGTGAAGATGCCGGTGGATTCCACAACGTAGTCAGCACCTGCCTCGCCCCATTTGATTTTGGTGGGATCTCACTCCTGGAAAATGGTTATGGGATTTCCATTGATGACAAGCTTCCCATTCCCAGCCTTGACGGTGCCATGGAATTTGCCATGGGTAGAATCATTCTGGAACATGTAGACCCTGTAGTTGAGGTCGATGAAGGGGTCACTGATGACGACAATATCCACTTTGCCAGAGTAAAAAGCAGTCCTGGTGATCAGGCAACCAAAATGGCCAAAGCCATTTATTATGACCTTCACTTTCACCTCGGGGATGTGGCTGGCACTGCTAGAGAAGACATGGCTGTCTGAGGAATGAGAGGACCAGATAGCCTGAATTTGGGATATCTTAATGACATTTTTTACTCTGTGGATGATTTAAACCTTGAAAGCTTACTTTTATAATGAAATATTTCTCAGGAAAATTAGAGAAACATGGTGTCAGCTGTAGATAACATTACTTTAAAGAAAATGTGTGCGAGTGTGTCACATGTCACTTCTGACACCACTTGCCAGGGCCCAGGACTGGCCAGGTCTCTGCCCAGCCTAACTAGGTTCCGGATGTGGACCGCTAAGTTAACTCGCTCAGTAACAAATTCTTCTAGGTGCCTGAGGGCTATCTACTTTAGCTGGAGAAAGAGAGAGAGAGAGAGAGAGACACTTAGAGAGAATAAAGCAGTCTTCTTAGAACAGACAGATCTTAGTTTTTAGCGGAGCTTGGTAATTTTCAGCAGAGAGATGCCGTGCTGGTGTTCCACAGGCAGGAGAGGAGACAGAGTCAGAGTAAGCGGGTCCATGATAGAATGTGCATGCTCCTTGACTGCCTTCTCCTCCAGCCTAATATAAGGTTGATCTCGTGCTTCTCAACATCACAGGTGTAGAGACTGCCACTTTACCATTGCTTTCATCTTGCGAGCTCTCATGCTTGTTAAGAGAGCTAAATCCCTCTCCATGCCCTTTCTACCAAGGTGCTCCATTATTGAGCTATATAGGTATTTCTTATAACTCTCACTCCTCCTAGCCATAGGCTATATGGGCTGCAACACAGGTGTACAGGACCATAACCGTTCTAATAGAATAGAAATAATGTTCTATAATGTTAAGAATAGAACATAAGAATAAATGTTCTATTCCTATGTTCATTATCAAATTTCCAAGTCTTAAGTTGGTTTTTTAAAATGAAACATTATTATTGACATAAAGACAACATGAATTTTAAAAACATAATCCGTTGGTTTCTGCACAGTTTAGCACGCATATGTTTTCCTTATGATGTCTGATTGCCACTTTATTCATTCAAATATGGGCTCTGAAAACCATTATGTGACTGGTGTTTTCTTTGCTGTGTATTTTTTGGTTGGTGTTATGAATTGCTTGAGAATTAGTATTTTCACCTTAATGTTCTAAGAACGTTTGATACCAGAACATTTTACACTGAGTGTTCTCAGAACCACCAAGTACTAAAAATTCAGGTACTAAGCAAAAGTGCAGTAAGTGCTAGGTGTAAAATTTCCAATGTTTACTACGAAGCTCCATGTTGTGAGGAGGATACCGTTGTAGCCTTTGGATCTTACAATCTACAATCCTAATGGCTTCATCTCCAAATAAAAGGTTGTCTGTTGTAGCTATATTGATTTCAAAAGGCCTCATGAGTTTTTGCTGTGTTTCATTTACAGGCCCTAGTTTAAGGAGAATATTTTTGGCACTTTAGCATTCAGCTGATTTCTCAGACTCAGTTCATTCCAGAGGATAATCTATTGATGGATTATTCATTATTTCTGTTGGGAACTCTTGAATCCAAAGTAAGTTTCATCATTTCTTGCTTTTACTCCTTATTATCAGTATTAGTATTACTATTATTATTTTGTTTTCACTCTTCTTCCTTACTTCACTTCTCTCATTCATTCATTCATTTGTTTTAGTGTTGGGGTCTTGCTCTGTCACCCAGACTGGAGTGCAATGACAAGATCTCATCGCAGCCTTGAACTCCTGGGCTCAAGCTACCCTTCCCGCTCATTCTCCTGAGTGACTGGGTCTACAGGTGCTTGCTACCATGCCTGGCTAATTTTTTTTTTTTTAGAGGGGGTCGGTCTCCCTATGTTGCCCAGGCTGCTCTCCAACTCCTTGCCTCAAGTGATCTTCCCACCTCACCCTCCCAAAGTGCTGAGGGCACCCTCCCACTGTGCCCAGCCCTCTCATACATTTATTGAACACATTCAATGTACCAGATACTGAAATACATCAATGAAACATGTGGTCCCTGCTCTCAAGAAGCTCAAAATGGAATTGGACTGACAGACAAGTCACATAGCATAATGGTCTAGTGGTTGATGCAGTGTGACATGGCACACTGGCATGGTATGGATGGCATGACAGGGGTGACAAGTTAAATTTTAGCTATGTTCAGTTTGAGATGACATTAGGACATCTAGACATGGGGCTTTCCTAGTAGGCACTTGATGGACTCGTTAAAAAGGTCTAGGATGGGAATAGATGTGTGAGTCATGTGGGTCATGAGATTGCCTAGGAAGAGAAAGTTAAGAGACAGAAAAGAGGACTAAGGAGAGAATTCTACTTAAGAAGTGGGAAAATGTGCAACAATATGTAAAGCACTTGAGAAAAAGGAAAGAGGAAAACCAGAAGCGAACAGCATCCACAAAGAAAATTAATCAGGTTTTAAGAATGAAGCAATAGGCTCGGTGCCTGTTGCTCGACGGGCTGAGGCGCCAGCCACGTACACCTGAGCTGGCGGGTTCGAATCCAGCCCAGGCCCGCCAAACAACAATGATGGCTGCAACCAGAAAATGGCCGGGCGTTGGGGAGGGCTCCTATAGTCCCAGCTGCTTGGGAGGCAGAGGCAGG
>CAUYON010036157.1:0-15013 GCA_963573935.1 Arctocebus calabarensis
AAAATGGAGACTTTACAGCCTTTGTATTAACCTGGATGGAAGTGGGACACATTATTCTTAGTAAAGCATCTCAAGAATGGAGAAGCATGAATCCCATGTACTCAAGTTTGATATGAGGACAATTAATGACAATTATTGACACGGTGGGGGTGAAGGAAGGGGAGAGAAGAGAGAGGAAGATTGCGGGAGGGGTGGGGAAAGGAAGAGCAGAGAGAGGGAAGGAGTAAGGGGGGTGGAGTCTTGGGGTCTTGGTGTGTGCCACACCTTTTGGGGGCAAAACATGATTGTAAGAGGGACTTTTCCTAACAAATGCAACCAGCGTAACATGGTTTCTTATACCCTCAATGAATCCCCAACAATAAAAAAAAAAAAGAGAGAAGAAAGAACAATTCATCATTGTACGTAAAATTTTCTAATTTTTAGATGCTGACAATCTGTTCAAATATTTTTTAAAGAATGACTATAAATAAATGTTTTAAAACAAGCAGAATGCAACTGCAAGCAAACTTGCCTGGTTGGTGACGCCTACCTAGAGGACCAAGGCTCCTTTTGGGAAGGCGGTCCTACTACCAAAGGGAGTGTGGGGGCTGGGAAGCTGGATGAAAGGGGGAAAGGCGCAGGGAGGAGAGGGCAGGAGACTCTGAGCACAGATCTGAGTTTGTCTCTGGCATTCCCCTTCGCCCAGTGCTCGAGGCCTCACACCGATTCCTGGTTCTAGGAGGAGGGCAATACAAGAGCTAATGAAAGCCAAAGAACCATATCCTGTCATCTCCATTGACACCCCAAGCTCAGGGAGAATCTTTGGAGAAGACGCCTCTGGTGGCCTCAGCTCAGAGCTCGGCATCAGCTCAGACCACACACACACACACACACACACACCCCTCAGCGTCCCCAGAGACAAGAGGAGGTGCCTAACTCTTTCCAGCGACTCAACCTGTTGCTGATTTATTGTTTGTCAATTGGACCAAAGATGAGAAAGAGACAGTTTTCCCTCTCATTTTTCTTACTAGAAAGAAGTTCGTTTCTGTGCAGCACAGTGACTGGACCCATCCCTTTTTTCCATCTGCGTCTTATGTATAGTCACAACTTTGGTCTTTTCCGTCATTAAATGCCCCCACACACACCAAGACATCATTTTCTGCTTCTACCCCTGTTGTGGCAAATTATACTTTCCAAAAATACGACACCCAGATACTCTAGAACACTGTGACCTTGTGTTGTGACCAAGAGTGGAAGGTAACTGCCTTTCTTGCGTAACTGGTAACAATTTGGTAGATCCCATGCCATCAGGAAGGCCTGGCCTCTGTGCCCTGCTTATTTTGGGTTGCTTGATCTACTACAGAGATTCTCAACTTCAGCATTGTTATTTTTTATTTTTGGGGTGGGGAGGGCCGGGGCTGGGTTCAAACCCACCACCTCCAGTATATGGGGCTGGCGCCCTACTCCTTTGAGCCACAGGTGCCACCCAATGACAGCATTATTAACACTCTGAGCTGAATCATTCTTTGTTGGGGGTAGAATGCAAAGTGATTGTTCTCTACATTATGGGCTGTTTAACAGTTTCCCTGGGTCTTCACCCTTCCCGTAGCTGTAACAATCCAAACTGCCTCCACATACCACCAGTTGTCTCCTGGGTGGACAAAATCAACCCCCAGATGTTTGAGAACAGCTGCTCCACAGGAAGCCAGCCAACATTTAACCCCAATGAAGGAGCTAAGGAAATTTCATCTCCAAATGTGATTCCTTGGTATAAAGAATATTTTAAGTGAAAAGGCCAGTTTTGTTCAGAAAGCACTGGCCTCTCCTCTATAAAACCTGAGTAACCTGATTTAGAATCAGAAAAGGGGCTGCTGGACTTATCACATAGACCTGGCCCTAAGGTCACTGGAAGCACGAGCCATTTCTCAGGTTAATCTGCAAATCAATCTGTTTCAACCCATCAACACACCTTCCCCCTAGCAACCAAATACTGCACGTGTACTTTCCACACTCTGCCCCCTCCCTTTAAAAGCCACTGACCATGACTGAGATTTGGAGAAATCACACTTGTGGTTCCCCCATGCACATGATATCTGGAAATAAACCTTTCTCTTATTAATCTACTATAACTGTGAGTTGATCTTTTCAGTGAACCAACCTAAGGGAAAAGGGCAAGTTTCCCCAAGACCCCTTCACCAATTATCGAAGGTAGCCATGCTGGAGGTCCGTCTACAGTCCCAGTTGGAGCCCAGCCTTCCAACCGCCCTTGGGTCACCAAGGTGCAGGATTTAGGAGTAGAGCCAGTTTTGACCTTCCAGCCAAGCCAGGGCCAGCTGAGTATTACTGAGTGATCATAGTCAATGCCAGAATTTCAGAACTAAGATCTGAGTGATCTCAGTGATCTCAGTGATCTTAGTCAATACCAAAACAAGAATTTCCCAGCGGAGCCCTGCCTGAATTCCTCTCCTACAGAACTGTACTGTGTACTGGTTAAAAGGCTGCTGTTCTAACCCAGTGAGTTTCGGGATGGTTTGTTTCATAGCAGTGAGCCCAGAGTGCCCACACGGAGGAAAAGTGAACTAACAATGTCTTACTGTTTTTTTCAAAGTAACTTGCTTACTCTTGGATGTTTATTTGAATTTGAATAACTTTCCACAGAGCGAATGACCTGCTAAGTGGTTTCCTCCTGTCACTCATGCAACAGATATTTGCTGAGTACCCATCTTTGTGCCGGGACAGTGCTGGATCCCAGAGACCCAATGCTAAACATGACATTTCAACACCATTAAATCTGTGGAGTTTCCTTCAAGCACTCTGTGATCCAACCAACAGTTTACACTTTCGTGAGTGACCTTGACACGACCTGACTCTTCTGCTTTTCATTTCTGCTTGTGCCAGTCCTCTTCCTGGAACTTCCCTTCCCTCCTCCATGTTCCTAAATCTTGCCCACATTAGGGCCAAGTCTGACACTACTTCCTCCACAGAGGCAAAGCCTTCAATGCATTAGTCAGAATTATTTTCATCTTTTTTTCCCTTTCATTTCCCTATCCCACTCCCCCACTCCTGATATTACATCTCATCATCCTCACTCAGGATCTGGCCTCTCCTACTTCATAGAGAAAATGCAGCCCATGAGCACTGAATTCTGTTAGCTGCCAGGTCCCCGACTCACATGCACACATCCACACCCGTGAGCACACATTGAATTCTGTTACCTTCAAGAGCCTCCAACTCACACACACATGCACTCCTGTGACGCCAGCAACCCAGCCACACCCTCTTAACTCCATGTTCACTGAACAAGATGTTCCTTCTTCAATTCAAAGCCAATCCATCTCTCCTCTGGGCCCCATGCCCACCCCACCCTCCCACCTGGAAGCCAACCCCTCTCTTTCTCCTAAATTCCTCTCTCTCTCCCCTCCCACATTAGCTGCAGCATAAAATAATGAACTGACAGCTCTTCTCCGAGAACAGGGAGGGCCCCTCTTTATCCCACCTCCTTTTTCATCCCTCCTGTGTTGTTTATTCTCCACCATCACGTCCCCGTCTCCACTGAAGAGTCTCCAGTGAAGATGACCCACTGCTGCTGACCAGCAGGCAACTGGGCACCTCCATTTCTCTGATCACTGTCACAATTGACAGCTGCCCACTTGCTCCTGCTCACAACTCCTTCGGTGTCCTGAGGCACCCTGAACTGCCCCTGTTCAGTCCGTACCACCTTCTCTGTCTCTTTTTAGAACTTTTTGGTCTCCCTCTCTGCACCAAAACAACATTCTCTTCTCTTCCTCCTTGTTCCCATCTCTGTCCTCCCTGAGAAATGTGCTCTGGAGAACTCCCATAGCTCCAGTCACCCCAGAGAGTTCCCAGATCCGTGCCCCCCGCCCCAGCCATTCTGCAGAGCCCTGAACTCATGGGTTCATCTGCCCCCTGGGGAGACCATGTACCTGTCCCTCAACATCTCAAGTGCCCCAGGTTCAAGACCAAAATTCTCCTTTGCCTGCTGAGCAAGTTCCTCCTGTAGTCTGGGTCTTGTGAGACGATGCGTCTCCTGCTGGGCCACCCTGATGGAGCCACCAAAGCCGGGGCTCATCTCCTCTACACCGACTCTGCCACAATCTGTTCCTCATCCCTTCTCCCCTGCACCCCTGCAACAGCCTTTTAACCACCCTTAAACTTCAACTTTGCCTTCCCTGTTGCCATTCTCCACTCAGTTGCCAAATTTACCTTTCCAATGTACGCATGTGGCAGAAAGCCAAACCCAAGTTCCTCCAGCCAAGTTGGCACACAGGTCATGATCATTCCTGCTGGTCTTTCCCATCCCACCTCTTGTTGCCGTGTCCCTGAACCCTGGCTACACTAAACACGTTGACAGATCCTGAACACATCACCTGTTCCCATGTCTATACTTTGTCCATGTGATATTTGGGTCTATTCTTTTCTTCCTCTGACATCTTTCTTCCATCTTTCTCTTTCCTTAGATGGTTTATTATGCTCGGTAATAAAGAACTCAGCCCAGTTGTCAATTCTTTGGGCAGCCTTCCCAGATGCTCCCATGGAGGATAGAGCACAGCCTCTCCCCACATCACCCAGCATATCTTGGTTTTTGTCTCTGCGATAGCACTTAGAACCATGTATTGTTACTCTTCACGGCCCTGCCTCTTCCTGCTCTCCCCTGTGCCCTTATTGTACCCTCCTTAAGAGCAGTGACTGGGTCTCCTGCTTATATTTGCAGCTGTCAGCATAGTGCCAGGCATATAGTGGGTGTTCAATAAATATCTTAAATAGATAATCCCATTGCACCATCTCAGAGAGAAATTTGCATGCATTCTTTTTCTCCTCTGCTGGCCTGCAAACACTTTGACAATAGGACTCTTTTTTCACATCTGTCTCCCACTGTCTACTACCATGCTGTTCACATTCTAGACACACAATATATTGAATTAAATTACCATTAGGGTTGCATATGTCCGGATAAACCTAAATGGTGTTCATCAAAAAAGCAAAATTGTTCATTCTTAAATGCTGACCAAAAACACGATACCACGATATTGAAACAGATGGTTAGTGCAACTTTTATAATTATATGGAATACATCCTTTCAAACAACAAATTGCTGTAGAACCTTTTGGCATCTGGTCCATGCTTCATAGTTTGCATTGTTCCTGTTAGGATTTTATACTGCGGTACCTGCTAGCTTCAATCAAGGCCTCCTTGGAGGACAATTCTGGACAGCTGGAGTGTCCAACCTACCACAACGTAGGTAAAACACTCTACAGAATGATTCACCTCTTTTTGCTGCAATTGTATGCTCTCCAAGCCTACGCATTATTTATCTGATAGGTGATAGGAACTTAAAAAAAAAAAATCCTTTCTCTACCTCCTGGACAGTGTTTAGTTAGCTAGGAAAAATTCTGATTCTGAATTTCTTTTTATGAGATTTGATATATCTTTTAAGACATTACCCATGGCCTGCTATAATTAGATGCACCCAACATTTATTTTATAGTAGCTATAGCTTAATCTTAATATTGGATAAACATCCTTGTGCCTAGATTGAGATTTGAGAAGCACAGGGGGTTTTCATATGATTTTTAGGGTAGATTGTTTCAGCTATTGGTTAATTTCATCTAATTTATGTTCAGTCTTTTATAGTTTTATAGTCTTTTATAGTGGTTATAAAAACATGTTTGTTTTTACTAATCAAAATGATGTATTGATTTATAAAGAATATAAATTTTAATCACAGTAGAATTATATTGTACCCTGGTCAGGTTCTAAAGTCAGTCTTCCAGGCATGAATCATGTGTAAAAAAAAATGACCCTTGACAATCACCCAAGCAAAGGCAGACATTCCTTCCCCCAAGTAAAACACAGCCAAATTTCTTCTCATGTTACTACAGATTTCTGAATTTGACACCAAATGAAGTTGCTGACTTGCCTTTAAAGGCCATTCGGTCTGAATAACATCTATAAAACAGGAATTATTTTCAGTAGCCTGAGATGTTTACACAGAGACTCACAGGATCGCTGGAGTTGACAGCAGATTCATCTCCCATTTCATTCTCATTTAGGAGTCCCCGGTCTTCGGTGGAGTGGTAGACAGCATCACCACGATATTCTGTCTCTGTATCTATCTCCACCAAGTCTGATCATTCAAAGAGGTTATGTGTGTATTCTGTGACTGCACGGAATTTCCTAGTTGTTCTCAATAGCTTAGCACAAACCCAGCTGGCACTGAGAGCATTTCCATCTACTCATCCGTTCTAGCAGTTCTCCGTTTCTGAATATCTCTATTCTGATTTCTGTTCTGGAGTCCTGAACTTCCCTCACTCCGGTTCTGTAAGAGCAAACTGGATTCATCCAGTTTTAATGAGCACAAAGAGATTCTTGGTGGCATTATTTATGGTTCTATTTACAGAACTCTGGCCATTTTTTAATTTTTATTGTTTTAATTTAATTAATTTTTTTTTTGAGACAGAGTCTCACTATGTCACCCTCAGTAGAGGCCTGTGGCATCTTAGCTCACAGCAACCTCAAACTCTTGGGCCTAAGCGATTTTCTTGCCTTAGCCTCCCAAGTAGGTGGGACTACAGGTGCCACCACAACGCCCAGTTATTTTTTTGTTGCAGTTGTCATGTTCTTTAGCAGGCCCAGGCGAGGTTCAAACTCACCAGTCTCGGTGTGGTTGAAGCCGTAACCACTGTGCTACAGGCACCGAGCCATGGCCATTTTTTAAAAATAACTAATGGTATCCACTATGATATACAAAGCATGCCAAAAAAAAAAGTATCCACATTTTAAGAAAAGAAAAAACTGTGTAAATTTGTAATACTCTATTCTCATTTGATTTCTGCGATTACAAGAGATGCTTGACATGATTTATGTGCATCTTTTTGTTATTGAGATATATTGAGTATTATAGTCTTTATACAGTTTTTTTCCCTTTCTTACAGTGTGTATTCATTTTTTGGCACCCTCTGTATGTCTGAGGAAATCTATTAGGTGCTTGGAAAATGGAAAGTGTCCTGTTCATTGACAACTGGGGCTTCTTCTAAGAGTCTAACTGCTATCTCTGAAGATATGCTTAAATTCACTCCGTAACTGAACTTGTCCTTACAAATTTAATTGAATTTTAATCTGGCCCCCAAGTGTGTCTGGTTCTCATTGATAGACCCACTACAAAAAATGAACGAAGAGCAAGAATTTCGAAAAAGAAAAGAAGAAGCAAATGAGTTAGGGGATTTGGGAAGCCCTGAGAACTAGAGTAGAGAAGGGCAGATGATTGGCTCATGCTATCTTTAATCCTCTCAACCACCTTGAGAAGTGGGTATTTTTGCTCCATTTTACAGAGAAAGAAACCGAGGTTTAAAGATTGTCAGTAACTTACCGAGATGACAGATGGTACAGTGGGGATTCAAACACCAATTTGTCAGGCTCCTACACACTTCATTTTTGCACTGTACTACGCTATTAGAATTATTCCCAAATCCCATGTTTTCTCTTTGCCTTTATCATGAAATGACTGTTATGTTTTATACCATGTTTTCCTAATCAAAGTAAAAGATTTGTGATTTGCTTTCTTTAAAAGATTAATATAGGGGAGGTTAGATTGCTATTCTGCTCCAGCTTCTGAAAATGACTAGAATCTTAGAGAAAAAGAAAAAACACACACACATAAGAAATCAATTTTCAGGACAGAAACTGAGGTCAGAAGAACATTAGAGCCAGCTTTTCAGTAGGATCTTTTGCCAAACCAGACATACGTGAGTTTTAGTTTTCACAGCCTCGGGGGATATAGGAAAAAGAATAAAATGCATAGGGTGGGATGTAATAGGTGATGGTCCAGGTGAAGATGAGATCCCAAAAGGCTACAATCTAATTCCAGGTGGGGAAAAAACAAGCAGTACGTCCTCCACTCCCAGACTCAGGCTGCTACGGGATCAGTCTGGCTCTAGGAAGAATGGAGAGGGGGGGAAAGCCCCTGAAAATTTAGTTACCTAGCTGGTTCCCATGAGTACATCGAACCTTAATTCAAAATCCTCACGAGATCCCCAAAGCCTTAAGGCAAAAATTTAATTGACAACGAGGGATTTCATCCAGTGAGCAGATCTCCTAACTGGTGGTGTTTGGGATGTTTCAGGGTCCTCATAATTACCGGGTACACTTCAGGAATTTTGCAGGTAGAAACAATGACACAAAATCTACACAGTGAAGAAATGTCCCACACCAAATGCCAACACCACACTCCTTGACAAACATTTAACATAGATGGGCAACACCCCCAGGCCCCTCAAAAAGCACAGTTAAATTTGCCTGGGAAAAAACTATCTTTATCTCAGATTTCAAGAATTTTCATAATTCTTAAAGGAACATAAGAAAATCATAGTCAAAAATAAATAAATAAGGAAGTAAGTCACCACGCCCAGGAGCCATGAGACCTTGCTCACCCTCCGCCACTACCAAAACATTGCAACTTCTCTACTGGGCCCTGGACAGAGATAGGTAAGCGGGTCCTCAGAGTTGCTCCTCACCCCCAGCACCCTCTTCACAGCTGTGCTCAGGTGACTACTGAAGGTGAGAGGGGCCTCTCCCACTTGAAGCTGGGGATTCAGCCCTGGGACAGGGTAGCAGCAGGTGCAGGTGTAGGCGTGAGTAGGGCTCGGGGGCTATAAAAGAACCCATTCTGGGGAGGCAGATCCACACCTGGCCGAGGCTCCAAGCCTCTGGTGCACTTGCATTGTCCCATCGACTTCACTTATTAAGCAGAAATTCTCATTTATTAATGGTTCAGAATTTCAAGATGGCAGCTACAAAGCATTAAACTCAAGCCAGGGGCTCTGCTGTGCCTAGAGTCTTATGTGACCATCCTAGTCACAGTCCATGCAGCCAGCCCACTCCTGGCTATGCCAGCAACATCCCAATGCTGCCAGGGCAACTCTCAGCTGTCAGGGGCAGCTTTTCTCTTTCTCAAGGGTAGAGAGAAACCTAGCTGCAAGGATTCGAGAGCCAGACATTGAAAGGGATTGGGAGGTTTTAATGCCCTTGTTTTCAGCACCCACTTCCTCAGCCAGGAATTCCCAAGACTGGATTTCCTCTGCTTCAGATTCTCCATAGAATAAACCTCTACTCTTCTGCCAGGGAGAAGAGCTGGAATCCATTTTGAAATGGAGTGAGGGAGGAGGCCTGGGAACCTGCTTCTCAGAAATACTTGCAGACACTCTTTCTGCATCTAACCCCGCACAAACCCCATTTTCAGAGGTCTCTGATGCTTTCTATTTCCAAAAACTTCCATTTGTGAACCTCTGTGATGTAACTTGGCTTGGCTTTCCTTCCTCAGCTTATAATTCAATTTCCTCTGAATTGCTAATTTAGTTACCACTTGCTTATTTCCTTTCTAGCTTCCAAAATTGTGTTGCTGTTCTCTCCACTCTTTTTCCCTCCTGTCCTGTAAGCTTTTATCTTTTCAAAATCTCTATAGTTGTTATCCTTGCTTGGATGGGAAGGGGCAGAATGGCACATGTGCAATCAATTCTATATGTTTAACTGAAGGTCTCTGTTTTTATTTTCTTCCCCATTTGAAAATAAAAGTTCTCTTTCTCTTCTCTTCTCTCCTCCAATGGTTATATACAGGGAGTAACAGCCTTGGTTAGATTCACAATTTATGTCCAGGATGTAGGACACTGAGAAGGCTGGTCTTAGTGTGGGGGCATGTTGTACTGACAGAAAGAAGGTCCATGGGTTCTGGGCAACATGTCAGCATCCAATATTTAACTAAGGGGAGCTCCAAGGACATGGTGATTCTTGCTTCTCTAACTGCAACTGGCACATGAGGGTGAGGCCCCAACAACAGGATCTGTGCCCTCAATGCTCTTGGTCCTCAGCAATGAACCCAACTAAGCCAATCAAACTAACTCCCTTTGGAGTTCAACTTTGAACCAAGTTAAATGTATTAAGAGTTATTGGGGGGAAAAAAGAAAGAGTTATCGGTAACTGAGGGAGGTCAAGGGCAGCACTTGGGAGGGAGACCCTCCAATTCTATTGCAGAGGCCACAGAGCCACCATTGCCCCCATACATCATAAGCCCTTTTTGTAGGTCAGGATGTTTTTGTGTTCTGTAACACACCTAAGGAATTCTTCCTTTTCTTTTTTTAGGAAAAAAGAAAAGTACAGTGGAGTGCTGAGCTAAGGTTGCAAGAACCAATTATGCATATGTCTTCCCGGGTTTATGTTCAGTGCCTTCACAATGACAACTGAAAATCAGCCATGATTGGAATAATTACATCATTAGAATTGGGAAAGGCTGAAAATCTGGGCTGTGGGGTCTACCCTCACCCCCACCCAGAGAGGTGGTTCTAAAACATTTCACAGGACAGCAATGACTGTAATCCTAAATTGTACATCTCCCTGGTCCTCAGTTGGCCTCATCCCCAAGTGGGTATAATACTCCTGCCTTCCTTTCCAGAGATATCATTGACATTTAACTGAGATAAACGGAAAAAACAATGAAGGTTTTAATACCATGTATGGTATTTTTGAAATTATAAATGGAACAATTTTAATTGATTTCCATTAACAACATTAACATTAATCAATGTGTTATTGATTAATGACACATTTTTATAGGTTAATAATTTTATGAGAACAGAACATAAACTGGATATATATGAAATTGACTGGCTTAAACGAAATAAGGATAATCAAATAATAATCAAAACGTATTAGGAATATATGTGAATAAATTCTGCATCCATTTGCTTTAGCAAATTGCAGCAACCCCCAACAAAAATTATACAGAGGAAAGAAATCAGTTATATTTTAACAACTTCCCCCTCTTCCATTTGGTAGGAAATTTGAAACATTTTTCTCTGAAAGATTAAAGCAATCATCTAGTCTGAAGATGAAAAAATTGTCAGCATAATACATTATTACTTTATATACAAATAAATATTACAAAGTGAATTTATGTGCCTTATCTTCTTCGATTCTATTAACACTTATTTTTATTGTATTTTAGAGTCTCAATTCAACTCTCACCTTGCCTTTTTTCTTTTACTTACATATAAAATAAAGGTTTCCAGATAAAATATGACTTGAATTTCAATTTCAGGTACAAAGTAAGGATGTGCTACTACTACATTTAGATCCATATCTCAGGTTTTGCGTTCTGTGCTCTGAACAACTGAATTAACAATAACTCTGTGTCCCTTGCTGAAAATAGATGTTGACTCAGGATAGTTTGGATATTTATCATTGTGAGAAAATATGTGTAAGGTAAGCAATTCAGATAACATTAGAAAATGAGAATAAAACAGGTGCTCTTATAAATAAGGTGCTTTTGAAAACATAAAGAAGGACAGCCCTTGTCCACTGGGACTGTGGTTGAAGGACAAGAAAGGAAAAAGTCTAAATAAGTAAATCAGAAACATGAGTCAGAAGGAAGGTTAGCTTCCCGGATGAGATATTAATGGCTTTCAGTTTCATTTTTCTTCTTCCTTGAGCCATCTCTCCTGCCTTCTCCTGGGGGGTAGAATTTTATTAGGGGACTGCTTTCAAAAAATTTGGTCAAACATAATTCTTAAAACAAATTTGCAAGAGAGGGATTTTGCAAAGAAAAGCCCAAGAGAAATATTTTTTCACATATAACAAGTAGCCTAATACAATTTATAGGAAGAAAGGGAATATCAAGACCCAGAGGAAAAAAAAAAAGAAAATAATATATTTGAGCAAGAGAGGAGCAAAATTTGACAGAAAAAAGGAAAGGAAGGCACTTAAAGACAGTTATGTTGTATAACATAGCACTATGTCTTTATTTATGAACAATTCAGAATTATATAATTTTTATGACCCAAGTTTTTACTTCCACACCAGAATAAAAATTGCACCAGGATCCATACACAGAAGCTGCTCCTTTTGTCCTGCTATGTGGCCTCTCCCCACCCCCTCTTCCCATGCCAAATATATGCTTGCCCACCGAAACCCTTCTCAGGTATTTTTATCTTTAAACATGATCTCTGATTTAGAATGAAAAGCTTTGCCCAGCTAAAGCAATTTCACGTATCACTTAGCAGGGAAGTTTTTTACCTAAGCCCAATGGAATCATTTGTGTATATTCTACATATTTTTAATTATCTTGTGGCTTTTGAAGTTGCTAAAATTATAACTTCACAATGCTAATAACTTACTTATCCAATGTAATTTCATTACATGGAATACCGTAATGGCTACTGTTAAAGCTAAGAGCTATAGGAGATCTTCTCAGTAAAAGAAAGATTCACTATGACTTGGTGATCTTTGGAAACCTCCATGAATACAATAGGGCAATTATTTCTTCAGTCCATTATTTATTTACTCATAAGTAAATACTCCCTGAGCAGCCACTCTGTGTCAAGCATGTTTATAGGATTTGTTTTCTGGACTAAACAAGATAAAAGAGGTACCTGTTCCATGGACATTACCTTACAGATGAGGGAGGACAACAAGCAAACCCATACACAGAGACATGGCAGCTAGAGACCTGATGTGACAGATCGAAGCTGGACGGCTACTTTAAATTGTATGAGCAGAAGAGCTCTCTCCAAGGTGGTCAAATGTCAATTAAGCAAGTGTACATGGCAATAAGAAGTAGCCAGGTAAAGATCTGGGGGGAAGAAGATCCCAAGCAGGATCTTCTGGAAGCAGGAAGACATGAAGTGCAACTGGAAATGTGGGCAGAGGCCAGGTCATGGAAAGTGGGCACTATAAGCAGGACAAAGTGATTGAATTCTATCCTGATTGCTATAGAAAGATTTTCTGGAGTTTTAAGAAGGGGGGAATTGATAAAATCAGATTTAAATTTTTAACAGATCCCATCAGCTACTACTTATAGGGTGGGTCATAAGATGTCAAAAGTGAAAGGAGAGGAAACATTCAGAAACTATCAAGCTAAGAAGTTCAGAAGCTGACAATGGTTTAGATGAGGTCAACAGAAATAGAGACCATGAGAAGTGGTCAGGTTCAGGACACATCTTAGAAGTGCCCTCAACAGGAATTGTTTATGAATTGCACAGAAAATTATTCATGGGGAACAAAATCATAAATTGTTTGCTGAATGACTGTGCATTAACTAGACAGAGACACCAGGGAAAAACAAGTTTATCGAGGGATGTAAAGAGATATGAGCTCTCTTTGTCCACATTAAGATTGAGATGTGTATTACATGTTTAATAGAGATTAGATAGTTAGAAATACCTGTCTTGAGGTGTCAGCCAGAGATAATTATGTGAGAATTGCTGGCTTATAGATAATATTTAAAACCATGGAGTACATGAGATTTTTAGTAGCATCTGTAACAAAGGAGATAGGAGAGATCCTTGAGGCACTCTGATAACTTGTTGCTTGAGAAGGGAAGTTTTATCAAATGGAACTCAAACCAGCAGAGAGGAGCATCATAGAAGCCAAGAGAAGAAAGTGTTTCACAAAGGAGGAAAGAGTCAGCTGAAAGATCAAGGAAGTTAGTAACTATTAGACTTGGCAGCATGGCAGTCATCAGTAACCTTGATAAAATGAGGAGTAGTGGAGTGGTACTGATGCAAATGCTGTTAACATAGGTTGAATACTAAAGTGAAAAGTGGAGATGACATTGATACCCTTTTAAGATGTGGAGTGAAAAGAAGTGAACAGATAACTAGAGAGGAATGTGAGGTCCAAGGATTTTTCTTTTCTTTTCTTTCTTTCTTTTCTTTTTCTTTTTTTTTTTTTTAAGACAGAGTCTCACTATATCACCCCTGGTAGAGTGCTGTGGTGTCACAGCTCACAGCAACTTCAAACTCTCGGGCTTAAGTGATTCTCTTGCCTTAGCTTCCCAGGTAGCTGGGACTACAGGCCCCCGCCACTACATCCAGCTATTTTTTTGTTGTAGTTGTCATTGTTATTTGGCAGGCCAGGGCCAGATTCAAACCAACCAAGCCACTGAGCTACAGGCTTTGAGCCTCTTTTCTTTTTCTTTTCTTTTTTTTTTTCAGGTAGAAGATATTGGGACATGTTTCAGTATGGAGAAAGAAATTGATGCAGGAGTTAGGTTTGGGTAGTGCCAGGTATGTAAGTCACTATAAAGGTTTTGAGGTAGGCTATGTGGTGGTCCATTATTTCACTTCTGAGATACACAGACAGCAGCATCCTTTCTGATTCACCCATGCAAGTTTCAGCTTGCTCAGCTTATTGGTATTAGTGCGAGGGCCTCATTAGTTTCTCTCCACTTGGATTTTACATTTTTTTACTGAGCAATAATAATATAATGCAAGAAAAGTAACATTCACATTGTCAGATAGGAGTATGTCTATCCTAAAATGCTTTGACTCTGGGGTTCAGTATAGAGTCATCAGTTAACTCATTATTTTTTTCCAAAGTCTCAAAAATAGACAACTAATATTTATAAATACAAATAAAAGATAATTTCAAAAAACAGATCATACCAAATCTTATAGATAATAGAAAAAGAAAAAATACTTCAAAATCATTCTACTTCACCTGATATTAAAATTGGAAAAAATATATTATTATAAAGGGAAATTACAAACATATTTCACATATAAATGAGGATACAATATCCAAACAACATATTAACAAGTTGAATTAAAAATTAATGTTTAAGTAATATACTTGGTCAAAATTAAATCCAATTTGTGTGAAAATTAGTCACTATTTTTCTTTTTTTTTTCTTTTCCTTTCTCTCACCCGTCCCTCCTTCTCTCTCTGTCTGCTCTACCCTTCCCCCATGACCCACCATGTCATTAATTGTCATTAATTGTCTCATATCAAAGTTGAATATATAGGATTCATGCTTCTCCATTCCTGTGATGTTTCACTATGAATAATGTGTTCCACCTCCATCCAGGTTAATACAAATGCTGCAAAATATCTTTTTTTTTTTTTTGTAGAGACAGAGTCTCACTTTATCGCCCTGGGTAGAGTGCCGTGGCGTCACACTGCTCACAGCAACCTCCAGCTCTTGGGCTTAAGCGATTCTCTTGCCTCAGCCTCCCTAGTAGCTGGGACT